>VDFB02020429.1:0-20299 GCA_007258455.2 Sequoia sempervirens | reverse complement strand
ATATATATATATAGATTAATGAGTTGTGAAAATTACTATTCCATGACTTATCATGTGTTTTATGAATTGAGTGTGCCTTCTTTTCCCATATTACAATGTTTCAAAATAAAATGGTTGATTATCTTCATTATTGAGTAGAAAGCATTATTTATGTTAGTAAACATAACATAGTTGAATGAAAGAGGAAGAACAATATGGATAAATATAGAAAACCGATCTTGATCATATATGTGATGTCAAACACTTAGTGAGATGGGAAGTGTGGTGTACCATATATTGTTAAATTCTAGGAAAATGGAGTAATATACATAAGCTACATTTGTGCATCAACTAGTGAATTCCTTTTACCTATGCAAAGTGAGTATATATGTACAAAATTAAGAAGTAAAGTGAATATTGTTTAAAGAAAAATAAGTGTATGTAAGTGAATTGATTTTTTTCTACAATATGGTGAATTTCATAAAGTGTATTATGTTATGACATGTGAAATGAAAACCAGTAAATGTGTTATGTCCCAAGTATGAGATATAGGGTATCTGACTTGGGATAAGGGTGGTGGACATCTAGTATGATTCCCTATATGTACCCTTTGTGATGGCCTTTATGTAAGCTAGCTAGTTGTGAGTTGAAATAAATGTGTCTATTAAATGAAATGTGGTGTATTCATTTGTGTTAGTTTTATTTGTATGTTAAATGTGTACCCCTAGCGTTTGGTTCCCCCCTTATGGGAGTGCAATGCCAGCTAGTGTAAACAGGGGTTGAGAGGCACATGTTCTCCCATTGGGAAATTATGAGCTCATGGCGTTGTCCCTAATCCTGACAAAGGATCTATGTCGAGTCATTGTAATCCTCCCATGGATGTTGACCATGGCCTACTCCCCCACATATGAGATCCACACTTGTTGGTTCATAGTGCAAACCTATTCCTTGATGTTTATAACCCATGGGTAAAGGATGGAATTTTATGGACCACCAGTTACTCATATTTATGTGGTCGGGGACCACCAATGACTTATATTTATGTGGTTAGGGACCACCAGTGATTCATATTTATGTGGTCAGAGACCACCAGTTACTTATATTTATGTGGTCAGGGACCACCAATGAAATAGATTTTTGTTGTCAGGGACCACCAGTTATTCATATTTTTGTGGTCAGGGACCACCAATTATTGCATGCAATTATAATTATGTGGTTAGAGAACCACCATTTCCCTCCTCCCCTTAGGTGGCTTTATCAAAGTCACATGCTGCTCGTAATGTAATTTTTTTATTGATATGAATTATTGCTAATTTATTAATTGATGTTTTATTTTATTATATATGCCAACAATGTTAAATTTCACGTTTCTTTTATTGGGGCTATTTAGCCATTTGAAGGTTGTTGTAGTCCGTTTCCTTAAGGACTTATTTATTTTTTGTTTTTTGAAGTATGATTTGAATGCTTAAATGTAGTTGCAACTAATCTTTACTTGGTTTTCCTCTTGAATTTATAATTTTCTATTTTATTTATTTATTTTTTGTTTATTGAAACATTGGTTTATGATTTTATGTTTCTCAGTTTGAGGCTTATTATTGTTTTCCAACTACTAGAAAGTGTGGTGTAATGTGACATCTGTAAAACTGCCATATCCCGAGGGGTTCCCTAGCAGGTCGTATAGGGGAGAAGATGCGCTAGGGAATTATGAGTTATTTGAAAAGGGTTGCAAATGGGACTGGTATGGGACAGTCAATAATCCATTCTTCCCCTGGTTCTATGATTATTCTTTTTGTACCTTCCTCTTGGAGGCTAACCCCCTTACACAAACAAGGGAAGGTACCTAGGAGATGTATGGAAGGGTCCTTTAATAGGGCTCTTGAGACCATCTCTCCTAATGGCTATGGTACCCAAGAATCTCCATCCTTGTAAACCCCATTATGTGAGCCTTGTAACGTGAATTATGTGTAAATTTTTGTAATGTATGTGTAAATTTGTAAATAAATGGTATGTGGAAATACTTGTCTTCTATGTGAGAAAGAAAGTGACAATAAAAATTGGGACTACTATTCTTGAGACATGAATTTATATGGGAATGAAAATATTTTATAACATCAAGAGTGATGTTTTTGACACAATGGGAATCTTGAAGAGTGTCCAAGGATGTTAATGTTTTTGGATATAGGTTGGTGTAATCTTTAATTTAGAATATTACTACATCGATGACTACTAACATTTGTTATATTATGACTATATTGAATAATTGCTCTAGTGCAAGAAATCTTATTCTAAGTGTGTAGATACTTGATTCATAAAAGGAATACCTTTAATGTGTGTTTCTAGTCGCATGTTGGTTTGTCTCATCAAGAAAGTAAGGTAATTAATATGTTTAATAGATTATATGCATTGCTATATGAAGATTATGTTTTAGACCCTAATGACTTCTAGGAGGAAGTCTAAGCTAAGGGGAGGGAGATGTAAGGCCCCACCTTGCATGTGATTAGTAAAGCCCTAATATGTGTTACATGATCCTAAATAGATGGTAAGATGTATTATAGATGACAAATAGTGTGATTATTTGATAATATTCTTGCTTATGATACCATAAATGTAAGACCTCATTTCATATCCCCCATTTTATTTCAATCGAACAAGTAGTTAGATGGTAATTATGATGAAATGAATGATAAAAATCTTTTTAGGATTCATGGGCATTAACCTTGATTCAATTATGATAGATGCACATGTGAATTGTTTTATATAGCTTGAAAGTGCTAGGTTATCCGGCATATTAAATTTTGGTAAATGGTTGATTGCTAATGCTATAGGAGTTTAAAATGAATTACTAAGGTGGGAAACAAAATAATGGAGTGACTATTTCATTGACTATATTCTTGTATTGGAGTAAGTGTGTATTTCCTTTGATTATAATTAAAATTGAATCATTAGGCTCATTTGATGTGTCAATATGGAAATAGTTCATGAGTGAAAATTATGTGAATTGGAGTAGCTAATAATATGAAGAGATATATGATCTAATCATGCTGACCTTGGTAATGTGCAGGAATCAAATATGCATATAGGAGGATAAATAAATGTTGGAATCAAATCAAATACATCTTTGGGAAGTTCTAAGTGTAGCCCTATTTGACTTAGAAGGGTTTGAGGTTTTATTATTGGCTCGGTGATTGAGTAGAACCCAATTGTAGGACATGTGATGTGAGTTTGGTTGGGGTTGGAACCCTTGGTTAAGATCAAAATTCTTATGGATTTTTGTGTGGGTTTTAAAAAGGGATTACTGAATCAATTTCCTTGGTTTTTAAACAAGAATAGACCCCTAAGACCTATATCTATGGGTTTGGAACCTTTTTGACAAATGTGAACTTGTCCTTGGAGTGTGAAAAGACCCCTCAAAAGTCCACATTCATGAATGTGACAAATTCAAAAAGTGTTGGGGCTTGGGAAGAGTGACTTGTCACTCTCAACCTTCTACTCCCCAAAAGTTCTTGGAATTGGCACAAGACTCACGCATGTGTGAGCACTTGAGGGAAATAGTGTAGGTTTGGAGGATCCCTATATATCTCAAGAAGATAGAAGATTTTGGCATTGCCCACTTCTCCTCTTGGAGAACTTGAGTGAAGAGGGTAGAAAGAATGAGAAAAAGAGGGGAGTTCATCTCTTTGGCAAGATATTGATGAAAATGGCATGGTTTGGAGATAAAATATGGATACAAGATTTTAGTCCCTCCACCTAAAAGAAGAGATAAGTTCTTTCTTTTCCATTTTCCCTTGTTTCTTGGTAGTAAGGAGTTGACCTATTGTATGGATCATGCTTGAAAACATAAAGTAGATGACATAGATGCATGTAAGTTGTGCTATGTTAGTTTTATTACTTTGTAAAAATGAGAAAATACTCCATTTATCATTGTGGAGCTAAAATAATTCCTTGATCGGGAGTATGGCTAGAGCCCACGAGGCTCCATGATGCCATTATGGTAGGGTGGAGAGCAAGCCCTTATTCATTGGTTTGTTTTCTTACTTCACTTCCATGGATTGTTGCAGTGGGGAGAGTTTAAATAAGGAAATGGTGTTTCTTGAAATAAAATAAAAAGAAGGGGTTGAGATAAAAGAAAGGGTTATGTTTAGTATTTGAGAGGATTATTGTGATGATCTACTTGTATTTTTTTTCTTTAATAGTTCAAACAAGTTCTTTATGGGAAAAGTAATTCTTGGGAGCCTTTGTGGCTAAACATTTGAGTGTTGTAATTTCTTATAGTTGGGATGAAAAGAAATATTTTCATGTAAGTGTAGCAATATGTTCTTTGAAAGGTTGTATGTTATGAAAAACAAATATTTATTTCTGTTGCATAAAACAAACATGGATTTTGGCATATGAATATTTTTTAATTTTCTTTTAAAGAGGTGTTAGTTTTAAAACAAAAGAAAAGGGTCATATTATACTTATTTCAATACAACTATGAATTTTAGTCATATGCTACATTGATAGCTACTCTCTGCTCAAAATGTAAAATAAGTGGTATCTTAAGGTTCTTTGGTATGGGGGATAAGCATTGCTTTCCATTTATTGTCACTGTGAAAATAGATTTCAATAAAGCCATTTCCTATTGCTTAGATATGTAAGTCTATGAGAAGCCTAATGATCTCTCTGTCATATGAATAATTTTGTACTGGTGGTTGCCAACGCTTAAAATGTTCAGCTTATCATTTCACTCTTTTATTTTAGCTATGGAAATTAAAATCTAATAATTAGATAGATAATCAAGTAATTATATACTCTTTGAGTCAAGAAAAGAAAATATTTCTATTGCCCTTATCTGAAATGTCGGTCAGAGTGAGTTTGGCTTCGTGAAGTTAAAAAAGGCAAGCAATGGCTTCTCCTATACCTTCCAATGCCTCTATAATTAACACTACCTTACCCTCCAGGCTACAGGCAAACAAATTTTAAGAGAGAGAGAGAGAGAGAGAAAAATAACTATTAAATAAAATTCTAAATGTCAAATAGTCTATCAATTGCTAAAGTAATATACATTAAAGAATCTAGAGCTTATACCTTAAAGCTAGCATCTAGAACACTACAATGAGTCTCTTGAGCCTCTTCTGTAGTTTACGGTAAATGGGTCATATGCGCCCTCACCATTCAATTTTCTTTTTACCATGGATTTCATACAATATTTATTTTCTAGCATTTCTTGAGAATAGAGATTGAAGTTCTTATCCTTGTGGTCCTTGCAATAGGCATCCCCCAAAGTCGCTCGAAATCCTACCCAACCAAAGTAAGTTTTGAGCATGGAAAGTAATCTAAACTTTTAGGGGTTGAAGACGGTCTTGCTTCAATAAAATATTATTATTATTTTTTGTAGACTCTAACGCAAGTTTAAAATAAGCACCACCTCAGATTGAACATTTGGTAGGTAGATAAATAATGCAGCTAATAGGATATGGCTAAATTGGTGCACAAGATCCTAAGAATTTTTAATTGCTCACATTGAATCAACTACCCCATGGTCTATAGAAGATGTGGTAGTTGGTTCATCATTTATAGCGCCTTCTGAAATGTCTCCATCCCATTAATCAAGTCATACAATGTTGTGTCAATGTGTAGCAGCATAGTAAATGAGCGTCTAATCAATCTAGTATTCACGGGGTAGAGGTTGTAACAATTATTTTGGATGGAGGGAAGTACCACCTAGTTGAACGAGTGAAGAGACCGAAAATCCTACCACTTAACAATACTAAAAATTTGTACTTGACAACCAACTTTGGTAGAAATCTCTGTTGATATATCTTCTTTTAATTCCTATTAATAATCGTACACATAAAACTTAAAACAACATATAATAAAGGGATAGACATAGCAGTGAAAATAATAAAAATAGATCAAGAGAATACATCATAATAGTTTTTCATTCTTCCCTATCTTCTACGCCATTTATGGCTATATTTTTACTCCAAGCTGTAAGCTTTGTAACCAAAAAAATAAATAAAGGAGACAATTGTTTTGGTAACAAAGATTAAAAAAAACAAAAATAAAAAAATAAAAAGGAGAGAGATGGAACTATATACTCTCATCTACCTGTAGCTTGGTGTTCCTCTCGTTTCCATTGTATAATTGCTTCACTCATCGCCTATTCATCAACATGGTTGCAAAAGTAAACAAAGTGAGCAATATATGTCAAACAAACATTTTTGACTGCAGATATTATAACTAAGTGGAAAGAAAAAAAAAAATCTGAAATGCTCTTGGGGAATAGTTTGGGGTGAGAAATAAATGTTCTAGCCAATATTAATAAAATTTTACTAATGCAATCTATTCTTCTGGCAAGTGGATTTTCTCCTTGATTTGGTGATTGATTATCCTCACCAACATTTATGCTGAGTTGGTAAGAAATTAAAATAAATAGTAATTCAACACCTCTGTCCATTGAAATTTGTCAGATTTATGATGTTTCATGAGACTGTAATGTCACCATCATGGAGAAATTAATTTTTGCCTAGGTGTAGTCTGATGGTAAATAAAATTAAATAAATCATATTTTTGTAACATAGGTTTTACAGTTAGAATCATAATTTATTTTTTTGGGGCTAACATACATATAAATAAATTATTCACATGCAATGCAAAAGTTGAATTGCAAGAGTTATTAATAAATTGATTAAGGTTTGCAAGATTAATATTAATAATAGCAAGAGTTACCATAAGTTTGAGATAATAATGATACACAAATAATGATGAAAAGTTACATAAATAAAGTTGATTATAAGAAGGTAAATTAATATAGATAGCTCCAACTAACATTAAAAGCGTAAAAAGTTCAAGTCATTTTAATGGAGAGTTAATATGATAAAGCTATCAATCTAGTAATGCTAATACTTTTGTCAATATGGTAAATTTATTTTTAATGGGAAAGAGTGAAAATGACATCAATAATAATAGAAATATGAATATAATGAGTAGTAGCAATAATAACTTCACATAGTGTATTAGAGTATTGGCCAGCAACACAAATAATCGCTTGACATGAATATAAATATTATTATTGTATTAATGGGGTTCTAATAGAGATTAAAATGACAGAAACAACACTTTTCATTATGTATATATTTTTTAATATTAAATGAGACTATCATTAATATTTATTTATTACTCTAAGATAACTAATTTTAATTTTATTTGAATTCTTTGACTAACATTGGTAAAAATATCATTGCTAAGATGATAATACTATGAGCAAAAATAAAAATAAAATTGAAAAAAGATGATACTGATATTAATAGTGATAGTTAATATTAAATGATATGAAATTAACTGGATGGCATAAGTCTAAAATTACTAATACTAAAAGTAATTTTTTTTTTAAGAAGGTATAAGTTTACTAATGCTCTAATAACTAGTTAAATGGTAAATTTAAATCATTATTAAAGTTACCATTGGAAAACCGTTGGTAAATTTAAATAATATTAGTTGGGGAAGTAAATACTATTATTATTATTATTATTAGATGATGAGTAATGATATTTTTTAACATGGATTGGGTAATGTGTAAATTTGTACTATCTTGTTAAGGGGTTATAAAATTAAATTATTGTTAAATATTAATCTTCCCAAGCTCATCTTAGCCAACCTAAGGATGGTATGATTAACTAATTGCATAGTTGACCTTTGCACTTGTTTTAAGAAATAATTTCATGAAATTTTATAACTAACATGTTTAGAGTTATGTCTTAGACCCTTAGAGAGTTAATAATTTGATTATTGTCCAAAAAGCAAAAAAAAATTGTTAGGTTTTTCTAGCATTAAATCCTAGGCATGACACATTGGTCCTCCTTCACAAAAATGGAAAGTACTCAAAAATAAAGAATGAAAACAAAACATGAACTCAAAAACAATCCAAAAAGAAAAAGACAGAAACCCCCTCCTCCACACAAATAGATAGAACAAATGGAAGGGGAAAAGACAACCTCCTTTTCAACTTTTGAACAACCCTTTCAACTGCAATTTTTCTCACTTTTCATGAGTAATTAGAGTTATTTTTAAAATTTATTAAAGGGGTTTTATGGAATAAAATTTCCCCTACCCCACAAACCTATCACCTAGGATAATTTTAAAACAAGTGAGACCAAATAAAGGCTTCATAAAACATAAAATAAGTGACCATAATAATAAAGCAACTCATGGGACTAATAAAATTCCTTTCACATACACACAACCCAAACCACAAAAAACAAGGTTAAATCACATGCCCATGACAAGACTAATATTTTACAAGGGTACAATAAAGGAAGTAGCTATGTGAGACCCTTATCAACATAGACCAATTTTTACCTATTTACCTAACCAAGAAAGTGTGTCTGTATTACTCATGATTAATAATAATTAAAACAATGACATATGAATTAAATTTTTTGAGGATAATAATAAACTAGAGAGTTAGATCCACTAATCTACACAAGTAACATACAATTTAACACTCCTTACTCACATAATACCTATTATGGAGTCAAGGAAGATTTGAGTGAATACTATCTGTTATCAAAATATCACCACTTATGTCAATAGAATACTTAACTTTTTATGTATACTACTATAAGTAATAGTAATAGTAATATCAATAATTGTCTTCATAATCACACCTAGTTAGATCTATAATATGTAATTACCTAATATAATATAATCCCCTTAATATACATAGTAATATTGCAAACAACTAAGCATATTGATCATTGCATAATTACATAGACAAAGAATGCAACTCGTCTGACTATCACAAGAATTCACAACAAGTATTAGATAGGATTACTCAAGAATATGAACAACTTCATGGTGTAGTAAACTACAACCATCACTCATGTGTACTATCCAACATGAAATAATATAGAATATAACTTATAAATCATTAAAAACTAATAGGATCAACAATCCCACAGGGGATGGGGTCTTACATTCTCCCCCGCAATAATGGGATTCCTCCAAGAAGTCCTTAAAATTGAAGGTAAATGGAAGGAACAAGCACTTATCAATAATATGTTTTGCAAAATTTCCCAAGTATGACAATAGAAATTTTTATCCTCTAAAGTATTCTAAAATATTAGGAAACTTTATAGTTTAACTATCTACTTAAAGGATGATCATTCTATGAAACACAACAATATTATAGATATCCCTTTCACATTACTTCATATATCACTTATAAGGTTGATAAGCACTACAATATACACAAATATATGTTCATTTCAATCATCATTACTTTGACAATTTGGTCAATCATTTCACAAAAATATGAATTTACATCTTAAGCAATCATTCTTTTCCTTTTATCATGGCAGTGCTAACAGTTAATGCATAACATCATAAATATTGGTTTACAAAACTCACACCATCAACACAACACTGACATATCCCACATTTTAGGGAATGGTATTTATGAGGAGAAATGGTTCTAAATTCTCTATCATTGATCACACACTCGGGGAGAATGGACTATGACCATCCCATATCGGTCCCATTCACATCCCCAACCTCACAAGATAAATTTCCCAGCGCATCTGCACCCCCATACAACTTGCCAAGGATCCCTCCTAGATATAGCAATTTAGGGTATGTGCAGGATCATCGTGGAAAAAAAGGCCCTTAAGTGGCAAAAAATTCACAGAAATCAGAGTTAGGAAAATTGATGTAAAAATTTGAATAAGTTATCTATATTATTTCAAAAATATGTAAGAATAGAAGTTGTAGTTCTAAAATTGAATTTAGTTTCTAAACTACTAGGTTTATTTTTTAAAAGAATCTATTTGGTGAAAATTTGAAATTTCTATGCAATAGTACTTAAATATCAAGGGAAAAATAAGAAGTAGGTGTCTTTCTAACCACCCTAACCACAATAAAATGATAATATTTTAATAATATTTTAGATATAAGTAGAGTGAATCATGTTCGATGTGATGCATATTTTCTAACAATTTTTCCAACAAATAATTAATTATGAATTTTTATTACAACTTTTAAAAAATATAAAATCTCGCGATGTCCGACCACCTTTAACTTGGCCAAACTTCATGAAATTCTTTTTGTATCCCACAAGATGCAAAGCATAGAATGACGCATGTTTTAGATTCAAAAAATTGATACTGTTGCATAGATGTTTTCAATCAACCCATTAACTCAGACTTTAGACTTAATTCAAATAGAAAATGAATAATAATTATTTATTAAATTCAAAGTAAAGCATAATTTATATTGGTGGAAAAGCTAACTCCTTTAAAACCCTTTTATTTCATCAAATTTGGGTTTAAAAAGTCAATGCCACATACCCCTCTGGCTACACATACCCATCATATCACCACATTTTGGGCCCATCATTATCCCACACATACCTTTTTTACATAGTTCACATCATGACACATATGCCAGTAGTTCAAAGATGCCTCAAACTTAAGAAGATACAAATAGGTTTTCAAAATTTACAACAAAATCTCAAGAAATAAAGAAGAAAATAAATAAATCAATAAAATACAAAGGAACCATCTCAATCCAAATATAAAGCATAATTTATATTGGTGGAAAGCTAAGAATCTCCTTTAAAAACCCTTTTCATTTCATCAAATTTGGGTTAAAAAAAGTCGTCAGCTACATACCCTAGGCATACCCATCATATCGTCACTTTTTGGCCTATCATTATCCTACACATACCTTTTACATGGTTCACATCATGACACATATGCTAGTAGTTCAAAGAGGCCTCAAACTTAAGAAGATACAAATAAGATTTCAAAATTTACAACAAAATCTCAAGAAATAATGAAGAAAATTAATTAAAATTAATTAGTTAAATACAAAGGAACCTTCTCAATCCAAATAAAAATTGTTTAAATCAACTTATGTTCTTAAGGAAAAAGGGAACACACAAATTAAATATCTAAGTTATAATACTACTGTAAAAAATAACAAAAGAATCTTCAAAATAAAACACATTTCACAAAAATTGGCACATTACATGCACTATGTGAATTTTTCAAGCCACTCAATGGGTGGAGGGGGGTGGAGGAGAGTGGTGGTTCTCAAACCATATAGATGAAAAAATTTAGTGGTCTCACACCACTTATAACAATATGGTGGTCTCAAACCACAAAATAATCATATAGTAACTAGGCATAGTCCCGCACAACCTGGGACATGCCAACCAAATAGACATAAACATATATATGTTGGATTTTGTGGTTGTGTTGCTGATATGTGGTTGTCATTGATTTCAACACTATTAGAATTAATGTCTTAGAGGTTGTATATGTCAAGGATATTGAGAAAATTGTAATGAAATAAGTTGCAGGTTGTCAGTGGTGAAGTGAAGTTTAGTATGTTGGTGAGTTTAGTATGTTGATGATCAGAGGTTGTGGATTAAAGGGTTTCTTGTCGAGTATATCTAGTTTATCCATGTTAAGTTTCAGAGATCTGCGTGAAGATTTGATCATGCTATGGAGATTTGTATTCTCACAGTTTTTTTGTTCCTTCAGTTGATGTTGTTGAATGAAGATGATTTGATTTTAACAATTTCGGTTGTTTTCAATGCTTCTCTGGTGATTCATGATGTTTTTGGATGTTTCTAGATCATGCTTTATCTATGTTTCACATCAGCATTGATTGGTGTGCTCGTGATACAAGATTTTCTCTTGTGTGTTCATGTTTTTCTTGTTCATGGACGACAAAGTGTTTGTAATGTGTTGTGGATCTTCGAGGAATTATTATTGAAGGTGGTTTGTGTTCAAGAATTTTATTTTGGGTCTTCATTATGTTGTGGCTAACCTTGGTTGATTCACATTAATAATCTTTAATGTTTTGGGCCGACAGTTTGCATTCATTTTATTATTTTTTCTTCAGGCTGACATGTAGCGATGTAATTTCTTGTTGTGGATATATAAGAGTGAATGTTTTATCATTTGAAGGAATGAGTATGTAAAGGGTGTGAGTCCTATGTGTGAATATTGTTTAGATCTTTTGAAGGCAGAAGCAGAGTGTGAAGAAGTGTTCATGTGCTTAACCGGAACTATAATCAGGCATTAGCAGATGCTATTTTCTCAGTTCAAATCCCTGTGGATGTAATCTGAATCTTTTTGTAAGATAGTGTGTCTTCCATAAAGATTTAAGCCTTATTGTATTTGAGCAGTGAACTCTAGGCAGTGTGGTTTAATGCATGTGCATTCCCCATTCATATTTCTTTATACTTTTAATAGGGTATAATCTTGTGGACTAACCTCCACCATGCTTTTTCCCCTAACAGGGTTTCCATGTAAAAATTATTGGTTTTATGTGTGTTTCTAATGTGTTGTTGATTTATGCTTTCATGGTTATTAATCAAATCTTAGAATAAGCATAATAAGTTGAATAAGTTTGAAATTTTGTGACAAGTAATTCACCCCCCTCTCAGTTGTCTTCCCTTGTGTTGCAAACAATTGGTATTAGAGAAGGTTCCTTGGAAGAATTTTAATAGCTTAAGGTGATCTGGAATGGCGACATACAAGAAGGATAGACTAAAATTTGATGGAACAAATTATTCTTTGTGGAAGACTTGAATGGAATGCCATATGAGATGCATTGGTTAACCCTATTGGAGCATTACAAGCAAGAGGTATGTTATTCTTGAGAATGGTCCTACTACTACTATTGAGATTAGGGATGTTGAGTACAATATTAGGGCTAAGGAAGCACTGTTGAGTTCCTTGACTGATTCTGAGATGAGAAATGTTATGGATCTGAAGACTAGTTATGAGATCTGGAAAAAGTTGGAAATTTTGTATGAAGGTGATGCTAATGTGAATATTGCTAAGTTACAAAGTCTGAAACGGAAATATGAATGTTGAGAATGGGTGATGATGAGAACATTAATACTTTCATGCAAAGAGTGAATGAACTTGTGTGTGGCATCAGATGTATTGGTGGACAGATAGAAGAATCGAAGATTGTTGCTAAAGTGTTTAGATCCTTTCCTACTTCATACAAAGTCAAAGCTACAGCTATTGAAGAGTTCTGAAGTATGACAAATGTAACCAAAGACATCTTGATTGGTAAGCTTACTACTTTTGAGTTGAGTGAATTTAGTGATGATCTTCCTAAGATATAATCTGCATTCAAAGCTACTACCTCCGGGAGAGATAAAAAAATATATGATCTGAGAGAAAGTTCTTCTAGAAATGTACATTCAAGTATGAAGAGGAATTGAGAGAGATTGAAGAAGAGGAGAAGAAGCTAGAGGAACTTGAAGTACTTATTGTCAAAAGAGAAGCCATAGAAGAAAGTAAGTATAAAGAAAAGTTATCTATTAAATTTTTTTCTTGCAATAAGATAGGTCATTTTGCATCAAGGTGTCTAGAAAGAGTCCCTAAGCCAAGACCTAACAAGCCTAGATTTCAAAGAAAGTGCTATTATGCTACTAATGAAGGTGTGACAAATGATGAATCTGATAAAGAGAATGTAAGTGAAGATGAATGGGTATTTATTTCTACCAAGGAAAATGATCTGGTACCTACTAAATCTGCTAGTTGCTCAAATGTGGAGAAATCCCTAGCTGCTCAAGTTGAAGAGAAAGATGAATGGGTGATTGACAATGGATGCTCTCATCACATGACAAGTGATAAAATCAAGTTTGTTAGCCTAGAAAGTATGATGGTGGTGTTGTAATATTTGGTGATGATAAAGCTAGTGTAATTTGCGATAGAGGATCCATTTCTCTTGATGGTAAGAATAATATTGATGATGTTCTTTATGTGGAAGGTTTGAAGCATAATTTGTTAAGTGTTAGATATATGGTTGACAAGGGATACAATCTTCAATTCAAAAATGGAAAGTGTAGAATATTGGGAAGTTCCAGAAATGGGATTGCTTCAGGTACAAAAACAAAAGGTAACATCTTTCACCTGAATGTTGCTAGTAAAAGTTGTTTGATTCCTCAGGTTGATGAAATTTGGTTATGGCATAGGAGAATGTGTGATGTGAAATTTGACAATATTATGAAGATGAGTTCTACTTAGGTAGTGATAGATCTTCCTAAGTTGGTAAAACATACTAATACTATATGCAAGCAATATCAGTTAGGGAAGCAAACTAGAATTCCATTTCAGAGAAAACAACATTGTTCAAAAGAAGTGTTGGAGCTTGTTGATATTTATTTGTGTGATCCTTCTAGAATCATAAGCTTACAAGGAGATAGGTACTTCATGTTACTCATTGATGATTACTCTAGATTGATGTGGGTTACTTTCTTAAGGGAGAAAGCTAGAGCTCTAGTGAAATTCAATACTTTTAAGGCTATGGTTGAGATAGAGACAAGTTAGAAGATTAAATGTTTCAGATCAGATAGAGGCGGTGAATTCACTTCCCATGAGTTTAATTCTTTTTGTGAAGTGCATGGGATAAAGAGACAATTATCTTCCCCACAGACCCCTCAAAAAATGGAGTTGTGAAAAGGAAGAACAAGACAGTTGAAGATGTTGTTAGGACTATGATGCTGGAAGGAAATGTTCCTCATATCTATTGGAGAGAAGTTGTGAGTACTATTGTTTACAACCCCAACTGGGTACAAGTCAAAGGTGATACTGGTAAGACCCCTTTTGAGCTATGGACTGGTCATAAGCCTACAATTAGATATTTCAAAATCTTTGGGAGTAAATGATATATCATAAGAGATGAAGATATAGGAAAGTTTGATGCTAGGAGTGATGAAGGAATCTTTCTTAGTTATTCTACTAAGAGCAAGGCCTATCGGTGCTACAATAAGAGACTGAGGAAAATAGTTGAAAGTGAAAATGTCAAGGTTGATGAGGACATAGCTAGACCATCCAGAAACTTGGATATGATTTAGATGATCAATAACAACAGTTTCATAGGAAAGAAAGTTCAAACTCAAAGTCCATTGAATCAAAAAAAAAAACAAGAGGAAGGAACTAGTGAAAGTAAAAGAGAGATCACAAGAGCTAGAAGTTCAAGAACATCCTAAGACTCAAGGTATGTAAGACTAAATCATTCAGAAGATCAGATTATAGGTGATAAGAACAAAGGTGTTCAAACTAGGAGAAAATTAGATAAGATACTGTTTATTTCAAAGACTGAGCCTAATAATGTGAATGAAGCATGCAAAGATGAACATTGGGTGGAATCAATGAAAGAAGAGATACAACAAATTGAGAAGAATAATACATGGATTCTTGTTCCTAGACCTAAGGGGAAAAAAATTAATTAGAACTAAATGGGTCTTTAGAAACAAGCTGAATGAGCAAGGTGAAGTTACTAGAAACAAAGAAAAATCGTGTAAAAGATATTCTCAAATGGAAGGTATTGAATTTGAAGAGACCTTTTCCCCTATTGCTAGGATTGAAGTTGTGAGATTGTTTCTTGCTTATGTTGCTTACAAAAAATACAAGGATTATTAGATGGATGTCAAGTCAACATTTTTAAATGGAGAATTGGAAGAAGAAGTGTATGTTGAGCAACCTGATGGATTTCAGTTGAATGATGAAGGTGATATGGTTTGTTGGTTTAAGAAAACATTGTATGGACTTAAGAAAGCCCCTAGAGCATGGTATGTCAGATTGGACATGTATTTTTTGAAGCTTGGATTCAATAAAGGTATTGTTGATAGTAATATGTATTTCAAGATTGATCATGATAAAGATTTGATTTTGGAAGTCTTTGTTAATGATATCATTTTTGGAGGAGATGATGGTTTGTGCATGAATTTCTCTGATGAGATGTAAAATTAGTTTGAGATGCCTATGATTGGTGAGATGAAATTATTTTTGGGATTGCAAATTACTCAATTAGATAAAGGGATCTTCATATCTCAATCCTAGTATGTGAATGAATTGCTAAAGAAGTTTGGCATGGAAGATTCAAAGCCAGTTGGTACAGGGTATGTGTAGGATCATCATGGATAAAATAGGCCCTTAAGTGGTGAAAAATTCACACAAATAAAAGTTAGGCAACTTGACGTAAAAATTTGAATAAGTTTTCTATATCATTTCAAAAATATATAAGAATAGAAATTGTAGCAAATTGAATGCAGTTTCTAAACTACTAGGTTTATTTTTGTTTAAATAAATCTATTTGGTGAAAATTTGAAATTCCAATGCAGTAATACTTAAATTTTAGGGGAAAAATAAGTAGGGTGTCTTTTTGACCACTAACCACAATAAAATGAGAATATTTTCTTATAATATTTTAGATATAAGTAGAGGACTCATGTCTCAATGTGATGCATATTTGTTTGTAAATTTTTTCCAAGTAAATAATTAACTATAGTTTTTATTACAAATTTTAAAAATATAAAAATCATGTGTCCTACCACCTTAACTTGGTGGAAACTTCATAAATTTTAATTTTTTAATCCTATATTATGTGAAGCATAGAATGTAGACGATGTTTCAGATTCAAAAAATGTGATACCTTTTGAAAGCTATGGATGTTTTTCAATTAACCTATCAATCAAGAATTTAGTTGTAACTAAATAGAAAATGAATAATAATTATTTATTAAATTCAAAGTAAAACATAATTAATATTGGTGGAAAGATGAGAATCTCCTTTAAAAACCCTTTTCATTGCATCAATTTTGGGTAAAAAAAATTCGTCAGCCACATGGGCCATCATATCAGTTACATATTGCCACTTTTTGGCCCATCATGATCCTGCACATACCCTACACCTATGGCGACCGAATGCAAGTTAACACAAAATGATGATTCCCGAAAGCAAATCAAACGAGATATAGATCAATGATTGGTGGATTGCTTTATTTGACTCAAACTAGACTAGATATCATGAATGTTGTATGCATTGTTGCAAGATTTCAAGTTGATCCTAAGGAATCTCATGTAACTACTGTGAAGAGGATTTTCAGATACTTGAAGGGGACTGTTGATTTTGGCTTGCGGTATCCTAAAGATGATGATCTTACTTTGAGTTCTTTTACTGATGCTAACTGGGTAGGTGATGTGGATGATAGAAAGAGTACTAGTGGTGGTCCATTTTCATTGGGTAAGAAGTTGATTTCATGGTTAAGTAAGAAGAAGAATTCCATTTCTTTGTCTATTGTAGAGGTAGAATACATTGTTGTTACTAACAATTGTACTCAAGTATTGTGGATGAAGCAGATGTTGAAATAAATCAAATTTGTGAATGATGATCCCATTGCTATATTGTATGATAATTCAAGTGCAATTAGCATTTCTAAGAATCTAGTGTTGCATTTAAAGACCAAGCATATACCTATCAAGTTCAACTTTTTGAGAGAGAAGGTGAGTGAAAAGGAAGTCAGATTGGAGTATGTGCCTACTAAGGAATAGATTGCAGAAATCTTTACAAAGTCATTTCCTAAGGATACTTTTGAGTATCTCATAGGGAAGCTAGGGGTGATTACTCCTCCTAATCAAAAATAATATGCATTAACTTTCATCAATCTATGCATTTCATCATCATATTTTGATCTGGATTGATGTTGTGGTGGCTGCTACTTAGGGGGAGTAGTCAAATGTTAAGATATGTGGTTCAGAGCTTGTGTGGAGAAAAGATATCTTTTTCATTGATGTCAAAGGGGGAGAAGAGTCATGTGAAAAACTATGAATTATCTAAGAAGAAGATTCATGTGAGGAGAAGAGTTGTCTAGGAGAAAAGAGTCTGAACCTAAGGGGGAGTAAGTGCTAGAGAAAGTTTCGTTGATGGTGTTTTTCACATCATGTGTTGCCATCAATGCCAAAGGGGGAGATTGTTGGATATTATGGTTGTGTTATTGATATGTGGTTGTCATTTATGTCAACACTATTAGCATTAATTTCTTAGAGGTTTTATATGTCGAGGATATTGAGAAAATTGTAATGAATTGCAGGTTGTCAATGGTGAAGTGAAGTTCAATCTATTGGTGAGTTTAGTACATTGATGATCAGAGGTTGTGGACTAAAGGGTTTCTTGTCGAGTATATCTAGTTTATCCACATTAATTTTTAGAAATAAATGTGAAGATTTGTATTCTGACAGTTTTTATGTTGCTTCAGTTCATGTTCCTGAATGAGTATGATTTAATTTTAGCAAGTTCATTTGTTACAGATGCTTATTTGGTGATTCATGATGTTTTTGGATGTTTCTAGATCATGCTCTATTTGTGTTGCACATCTTCATTGATCGTTATGTTCACGATTCAATATTTTCTCTTGTGTGTTCATGTTTTTCTTTTTCCTGGATGACAAGGTGTTTGTAGTGTGTTGTGGATCTTTGAGGAATAATTTTTGAAGGTGGTTTGTGTTCGAGAATTTTATTTTGGGTCTTCACTATGTTGTGGCTAACCTTGGTTGATTCACATTAATAATCTTTAATGTTTTGGGCCAATAGTTTACATTCATTTTATTATTTTCTTGAGGTCGACATGTAGCGATGTAATTTCTTGTTGTGGATATATAAGATCAATTGTTTTATCATTTGAAGGGATGAGTATGTAAAAAATAGTGAAGAAGAGTGAAGAAGAGTGAAGAAGAGTGAAGAAATATTCATGTGATTAACCAAAACTATAATCAAGCATTAGCATATGCTATTTGCTTATTTCAAATCCCTGCAGATGTAATTTGAATCCTTTTGTACGACACTTTGTCTTCCATTCTACAATAATCCTTGTAGTATTTGAATAGTGAGCTCTACGCACTGTGTTTAAATGCATGCACATTCCCCATTCATATTTATTTATACTTTTAATAGGGCATGATCTTGTGGACTAACATCCACCGTGGTTTTTCCCCTAACAAGTTTTCTATGTAAAAAATCTTGGTGTTATGTGTGTTTCTGATGTGTTGTTGACTTATGCTTTCATGTTTATTAATCAAATTTGAGAATAAGCATAATATGTTGAATAAGTTTGAAATTTTGTGACAATTAATTCACCCCGCTCTCAGTTGTCTTGCCTTGTGTTTCCAACAATATATATTTGAAGTAGCCTAAAACATATGTAACGCCCCGCTATAGAATCCTAGAGGACAACATGCAACAAGACTTTAAAATTGAACATTTTTTTATTTTTTTAATTTTTAATGAAATACACAAGAAATTGCAAACATAATTTAACATGTTATCTAATCCTAAGTCCTCTAAGGTCCCATGAGTATGCTACTGACATATCTATCAACCAAGCTAACAAGAATCATTTAATTAACTACAATGATTACATGAGTTAACTAAAAATCTAAGTTCATTTTAAATCATCACATTATAAGATCCTACATTAATCATTTCCATAACATGTCATCAAATAAATAACATTCAATATCATTTCAAATAAATATTATAAGTAAAATACATCACTTGCCATTTCCATTACAAAAGAGAGTTCATCACTATTTGATACAACATTACAAGGTTTACAATAATGCTTCCTTGAGACCACTTGGGTAGAATATACATCAATTTACAATAGATGGTACATCTGAAGTAAAATTCATTACACATACATAAATATTGTCTTCTCAAACTGGAACATGATCTAGAAACCTCTACACAAGGTACAACCTCCACACACATGAAAAAGCAACAAGAAAACCCAATGGATTAAAAAGAACCAACCTCCTGACTATGTGGAAACCTATGGTCCACCCCCCATACTATGAAATAACACAAGGTCCCATAATCAAGAAAGAATTCAATAGGAAGATAATAGGATAACATATACTTGGGATATACAACATTGAATTTTCTTCCAGAGGCACACATGCAACAAAAGGAGAACAACAACTAGGGAGTGCTAGACTACAATAGGGAAGAGTGTCATTGAATGGTCCTAACATAGGTTGCCCTGGTAGTATCTTGCTAGACCTAGACGCCCATCTATGGTTGTCTTGGTAAACCTCTCACTAGGTCCCGACCCCGTAGGGTGACGCATGTGGAACCAACATTCCTTTTGTGGGGATAACGAAGTTGATCTTGCCAACTAGGCCTTCTCAACCCATCCTTAGCCTAAATGAGAACTAGAGGGATGTGTGAGGCATCCATTATCTTGATGATGTAGGAGCATCCAATACTGTAGGGAAATCTTGCATCACCCAAAAAAAAAATTCTTTATTTTCTTCATTTTTTTTATTCCCTTGATGGGACTTAAAGGGTATAAGATAGTCAGGAGTCAAAAATAGCGAAAAAATAAATGCTTCCTATTTTTAGTGAGTTAGTGTAAACGAGCTTGTATGACTTAAAAATTTACCCCAAGGAACATAACTTAAAAAAAATTCCAGCTGCAAAAGAATCACTTCAATACCTTGAGTGGTTTGGGAGAAATTAAAGTTTATGTAC
>VDFB02020428.1:0-23243 GCA_007258455.2 Sequoia sempervirens | reverse complement strand
GATGGCAGTTTAGGGAAATGGCCGAGTCTGGAACCCGTAAAGCAATTTAATCAAGTGCGCCTAATTTTTCAAGGGATCAAACGATGGATTTTGCAGTTGTGTCTCCCAGCAGACATTTCTTCCTTGTTCAGTAGGCTTTCCGTTGATTATCTCAGATCGGTCTCAGCATCACCCGGTCATCCGGAAATCAGTGTCGAAGTTGGCCAGTCGTGACAGTGCTGTCAGCTATTAAATAGGGAGTTAGTAAAAAATGAAGTATCTTGAGCAAATGGACGCCTATATGCTCAAGAGATGACTTTTCGGAATCAGTAAAGTCAAACGATGAATCTCAGAGCTTCAACCAGTTTGTCAACTGAAGTTCAGAATATGTCTATTTTTAGCGCCATTGCATGATAATAATTATTTTATTATTATTTTCAAATTTGAGCTTCCAGTCAGTGGCAGTGCAACTGAAGGGCAACCAATCAGAGGACTTCTATTATTGTCAGGGTTTTGAATTCTTGCAGTTGTCAGATTAATGCGAATTTCATCTTCTTTAAGCATGGCACCTTCTTCATTTATCATTCATATTTTCAAGAGAATTCGTATTTTTCAAGGAGATTCATATTTTCTTCAAAGGGAAAATCGTCATTCTCAAAGGCAAATTTTGTCAAAGGAAATTCATAATTTTGAAGCAAAATTCGTTTTTCTTCAAGGCAAAGGCGTATTTTCAAGCAAAATTCGTTTTTCTTCATTCACAAGGCGTATTTTCAAGGGAGATTCGTATTTCTCAAACAAAGGCAGATTTCTCATCTATTTGCAAAGGCGATTTCTCCAATCACATTCTTTTGTAGGTTAAAGTTCACAATTCTCAGCAATTCAAAGAAATCTTGAGCGATTTTCACAGAAGAAGACATACAAAAAACGTCTTTTTCCTCCTTGGTTCTCAGATTTCTCTCAGTTTTCAATTCGCATGTTCCTGAAATTGGCAAATTCGACAAGTCTCAGCATCTGGATCATTTCTATATAGCTTCCTCGAATTAAAATCGTGCGTTTGATTTTTCAGGAATTTTTTAACTTCAGAACATTCGTTCTTGAGTTTCTAAATTTCTCAACTGAAAAGTCTTTGCATGGTCGAGTAGAAGTCATATTTTCGCATTTCTGACGTTCTGGGTTGTCTTAGAATCTTTTTGTGGACAAAACCCATATCTCAGATTTTTCGCTGAAAATTGCGCTTCGATAGGCTATTTTTACCCTCAGCAGGCTATTTTTAGCTTTCCAGAAAAGTTGTCAGAATATAGTCAAGTTCACAGTCAACAGGCAAGTTTTTCAGAGGACAATACACACAGATTGAATTCAAGACCAAATCGGTTTTAATTCATGACTTCATCAGAAAAGCTGAGACTGATTTGTATCAAGCTGCAGAAGAGATGTTGGCTAACACTTCAGTTACGGAGCCGCCAAAGTTACCAGTCAGTGAAATGCTGGTTGAGTGTGCAAAGATTGCAAAGATTGCTCAAGTTGCTGACATTCAGATGCTGATGCAATTGACAGCGTCGTTGAGGGATTGGTTGCTCGAGATCACGACCAGTAGACTTCAGTTTCCACCTCTCAGGATAGACATTACACACAGGAGTTAACTTGGTGTTACCCTTTCAAGTTAACTGGCTGTCTCACCTCATGCATATCTATTCCGAGATTCACCTTGTTTACTTGGAGTTTTATTTAGGGTTTTTCGTTAACTGATGGTAGTCTTCCAGTTAACTCGCTTTCAATAAGGACGTGCATGCTCGCACAATTGTCCATTTTTAGATTAGATGTTTCAGTTAAACTGAGGGTAGTTTCCCAGTTGACTGTATAGTTTACTTAATTAGGGTTTGGCGCATTGCTTGCATGCATTGCAGGAACTATAGATGACACAAGGTGATTTTAGGGTTCCCTACACCTTGATGTATATAAATAAGAGCTTTTGCTCATTTGTAAATAACTTTTGCTTGAGAGAGAAATATATGCTGTGCCCACCTTGCCCTCAATATTGCTCTTTTTCGTATTTGTTCATGTGTCTTCACTATTGCAATTGATTGTTATACCACATAGGGTTTCGAAAGATTGTGATGCTGAATTCTTTCCATAGATTAGATATATCTGTTTGAACATCTTTATCATTGAAATCAATTGTTATACCACCTAGGGTTCCAAAAGATTAAGGTGATAAGGCTGTTTTGTGTTAATTTACCATTGTGATCGATCGTTATACCACCTAGGGTTTCGAGAAGTTGCAGCGATAAATCTGTTTTGTGAATCTTTATCAATATAATTGAAGGTTATACCACCTAGGGTTTCGTGAGATTATAAAGATAAAGGCTGTTTTGTGAAGGCTTTGCTGATTCGATCAAGTGTTATACCACCTAGGGTTTCGTAAGATCGTCTTAGTAAATTCTTAAATCTGTTGTGCCCAATAAGTTGGTTTAGATTGAGATGATAGTTGTGCCACCTTGCCTTCAAGTAGAGATCTAAACCCGCTTATCGTCCGATAGTCAATCCCTGCTCCATTTCCTCATGCTCGTTTTCTTGAGGAAACTGGATAGATTTAAAGTAGTTAGCTTAGTTGTAGTTATGATCTGCGAAACCAGAAAATCCTTAGCTGCAACGTTCTTGGTTTTCTTAACCTTGTGCCTCTTCCAGCTGAGAACAAAAAGATAGGACTTAGATTACTTTTCTTTTCCATGCATTCCAGCACAACGAGGGAGCTTCCCCTCCTAATTTGAAGAGCACTCATTGCGTAGTGTACATAGCTGTCCGTACAAACCTGCACTCCAGAGGTGTTAGATTTGACGCCAACATTACTATTGCTAGAAAAGAGGTCAAGGCACCTAGTGCATATTTCCTTGTTAGAGGAAGCCATGAAAACCACTGAGGTCATAGTAGAAAACCAAAAATAAAAAATGGCACAAAAAAGGCTGCACTATTTTTTCTGAGGCCGGACTTGGACTAGCAAAGCACTCGGCAAGCCCAAAAATTTCGACTCAGCAAAAACTTGACAATTTAAAAATAACGAAAATAGCTTTCTACAATCCATAATGATAATTGCTTGAAGATTTCTAGATTCAATTGTGAATATTTTTTGCATCAACGTTTCCAATCACACTCCGAGATCCACCATCAAGATGAAAATGAAAGCTCAAGGATAAGAATGATTAGCTGCAGACCAAGAATGCATAAAAAGGTATGAGAAAGGAAGGAGAAGGGGTTGCGCGCCAACCAAGGGACAAGTGGGCAAAGACTAGACTGGAGAAAGAGAAGAAAAAGATGAGAGACAAAAGGAAAAAATTAAAAATTAAAGGAACTACACAAAGAATAATAAGAATAATAATAAATTATATATTATTCTTATTAGCAAGAAGGATAAATAAAATAAACTAATCTAAAAAGAAAAGAAAGAACCAAAGATAAGAGGAAATAAAAATAAACAATAAAGACTATTAACAAAAATAATAATCTTATAAAATACCTAATATTTTTAATGATAATAGATAATATTAGTATCTAATACCATTAAATATAGGAAAAAACTAAATATTCTAATAATATTATTCTTATCTATTCTAAATAGATAAGAAGAAAAGGAAAGAAGAAAAAATAATATTCTAATAATATTAGCTACTGACATTATAAAATAGATGAAAAAACTATCAAAAAATCTGAATGATAATAGTTGCTAATAAAATAAATGATATTATTTATTATCAAAAAGCATAATCCAAAAAATAGAAAGGAATGAATAAAAATAAATAAGTAAATAAATAAAAAGAATGTAAAAATAACAAAGAAAGAAATTAATTAGAAAAGAAAAAACTAAATATTAATGCAAGCTAAATCAATAAAGAAAAGATTATATAAAGTTTAAAATTATGCACCTTCCTACTTGCCGGTAGCACCAACTCATAAGCCACCTCCCCAACTCTCCTGGTGATCCTGAAAGGCCCATAGAAACATGGCTTAAATTTCTCTACTCCACTCTTCTTGAGAGTGGACTGTCTGTAGGGCTGGAGTCTTAAGTAGACCATGTCCCCAACCTCAAATGTGCGCTCTATATGTTGCTGATCTGCATACAACTTCTGCTAAATCTGGGCATGCTGGAGACTGTCCTTCAAGGACTTCAAAATCTCTTGAATCTACTACATTAAATCCCTTGCTTGAGGGGCTCTACTATCACTAAAGAGCAAGTCAATGAAGCTAGCAGCCTCATACCCATATAGAGCCATGAAAGGAGACATCTTGATGGACATGTGTATAAAGATTTATAGCAATACTCTCCCAAATGAAGCCATCTCACCCAAGCCTTCTGTTGTCCAGGAACATAATTCTTGAGATAGCCCTCCACCCACTTATTCACAATCTTTGTTTGTCCATCCATCTGTGGGTGATAACTAGTGCTTGGAGTGAGCACTATACCAATCAATCTGAAAACCTCCTACCAAAAAGTACTTAGGAACTTGTTGTCCCTATCACTTACAATGTTTTTGGGCAGCCCATGCAATTTGAACACCTCTCTAAAGAACAAATCAGCAACATGAGCTGCTGTAAATAAGCTGGTAATGGCAAAAAAAGAGCAAACTTCGTCAACCTATCCACAATAACATAGATGCAATCTCTCCTTTGCACCCTAGGAAGCCCAATGATGAAGTCCATTGAGATACTTTCCCATTTCTAATCGGGAATAGGTAAGGGCTGCAACAAACCAACTAGAAAAGTGTGCTCATTTTTGTTTTGTTGGTAGATCGAACACTCCTTAACATAGCCAAGGACCTCATCCTTGAGCCCTTTCCATGAAAACCTTTCACGAATCTGCCTATATGTCTTGAAATACCCTTGATGACCAGCCAAGGGAATGTCATGAAATGATTGGGAAATCTTCATTTTGAGCTTAGATTCAAGTACCAAGAAGATCCTACCCTTATACTATATCAAATCATCAACCAACTTGTACCTCTCATCATGCAAAGTGCAATCAACTAAATTGGTAGCAAACTGATTCTTGGCGTACTCTACAATAATGTGTTGCTTCCAATCAGCAGTGATCTCAACCAAGTAGCTCAGGTGTAGCCTTCTAGACAAGGCATCGGCCACAATGTTCTTCTTCCTCTTGACATACTCGATGTCAAAATCGTAAGCTTGGAGAGAGCTTACCCACTTTTGCTACCTTTCATTTAGATCCTTCTGATGCATAAGGTGTTTGAGACTGTTGTGATCAGTCTTCATAATGAATTTTCTCCCCACCAAATACTACCCGAATTTGGCCAAAGCGTGCATAATAGCAAGCATCTCCTTGTCATAGAATGAGTATGTCCTCTCTGCAACCCTCAATATTCTTCTCTCAAAGACAATAGGATGTTTTTCTTGCATTACGACATCACCAACAGCTTCCCCTGAAGCATCACACTACAACTCAAATGGCTTGGAGAAGTCGGGTAAGGCCAAAACGGGACATGAACTCATGAGCTATTTGAATCTATCAAAGACCACTTGTACTTTTCCAGACCATGCAAATGCCCCCTTTTTGGTGAGATCTGTAAGAGGGGCAGCCATCTGAGAATATCCCTTCACAAACCTCTTGTAAAAACCACAAAGTCCCAAAAAACCCTTCAACTGAGAGAGGTTCTCTGGAGGAGGCCAGTCCAAGATAGCCTTAATCTTCTCTTGATCAACACAAACTCCCCTAGAGCTGATCACATGCCCAAGATAGAGAAGCTTGGTCATTCCAAATTCACATTTGGACTCCTTAGCAAACAATGATTCTAACTCCAAGATGCTAAGAACTTCCTCCAAGTGCTTGAGATGCTCTTCCTACTACTTACTATAGATGAGGATGTCATCGAAGAAGATAAGCACAAACTTGCTCAACTATTTCTGAAATATCCTGTTCATACAGGACTGGAAGGTCGCCAATGCATTAGTCAAGCCAAAGGGCATGACTAGGAACTTGAAATGCCCAAAGTGGCATTTGAAAGCAGTCTTCTCAATATTTGCTTCTCTCATTCTAATCTAATGGTAGCCTGATCTGAGATCTATCTTGGAAAAGTAGACAGCTCCATGTAGCTCATCTAAGAGCTCATCAATCCTAGGAATGGGATACCGGTTTTTAATTGTATTATGATTTACGGCCCGATGGTCTATGCACATGCGCATAGTACCATCCTTCTTCACCAAAACCACTGTAGAAGTGAAAGGACTCTTGCTTGGCCGAACGTGACCCATGTCCAAGAGTTCTTTGATTTCCTTCTCTATCTCATCTTTTTGTCTCTTCAGATACTAGTATGGAGTAGTTATGACCAGTTTAGCACCTTCCTCAAGCTCAATGGCATGCTCAATCCCCCTTTTAGGAGATCTCCCAAGCAGTATACTGCCAAATACCTTACTCCGTTTTGTGATCAAGGACTAAACATCAAGATGGAAGTGTCTCTTATCCTCTATAGGATTGGACGGCCTGATCAAACACCCTACTGCCCACTCAACCTAGTCATTATGAATCAGCCTCTCCATCCTTTTGAAAGACACAATACGAGGGCCTCCATTTGGCATCCCTCTCAACACCACCTTCTTCCCATTTGATGTGAACTTCAACTCCATGGTTTGTGGATTCAAAGTGACCTCTCCGAGAGATCGCAGCCACTGAATGCCAAGCACTGCATCAATATCTCCAATGCTCACAACATAGAAGCCATCTTTGACTTCATAGTTACCCAACTGAATAGACATTGGAGAACTTGCGAATGCAAGAAATAGTAAAGCCATCAGCCACCATGACCTTGAAACCTTTGAATTCTTCTGTCTTGATGCCTCTCTTAGCAACAGTTCCTTCGTCAATGAAATTATGTGTTGCTCATGTATCAATTAGAGCAACAATTTGCTGCCCTCCAAGCACTCCATGAACTTCGAAAGACATTCTTTTGAAAACTAGAAAGTTGGACAAATGCACCCCCACTTTCTTGGTCCTTTCCCATCTCTTCTGGAGCTTTTTCCTCTTCTCTTTCCAAAAAATCAGACTGTTGTTCTGATATATCAGATTCTGATCCGTCAACAAAATACACCTCCATGTGATGAGATTTGCCTCTTTCAAACCACTTGTGACCCGAGGTCCATGGTTCCTTGCAAGTGTAGCATAGTTTCATCCTTCGAAGCTCATTGCGGAGGTCATCATCCATCCGAGAAGGAAACTATTTGGTCTGATTTGAAAAATGCTTCTTATCCTTCTTGTGAGCAAAAGGCTTGGACTGAAATATTGGCCTTGGGGCAGCCAACTCCATGCTTCTAGATTTCCTGATTTCTTCTGCAAGTGTTGGTGGATCGAAAGCCTTCACCCACCCCTTCAATGGGTCCATTAGTCCCTTAGAAAATAGGACTACAAACCTCCTTTTGGTGATGTTGGGCACTATCACGGAAAGCCTCTAAAAATCTGCAATATGTGTCAAGAGAGCCATGTTGCTCCAACTGTGCAAGCTCATGAAATTTCGCCTCAGGATCTTTGGTGTCAAATCTCTCAATGAATTTGTTGGTAAACTCTTCATAGGTAACAATAAGGTTATGGCCAAAACTGACCAAACTGTGATACCACCACTCATGGGCAGCCCCATCCAAATGTAAGGTAGCAAACTTGATGGCATCTTGTTCTAGCATTGGCCTCAATGAGAGGTAATTATCAAGCTTCTGGACCCATGATCTTGCTTAACATTTATCACTTCCATCAAAATGGGCCAAGCTAACCTTCCCAAGGGCTTGCTAGTAATCCCTTAGAGGCATAGGAGCACAATTCTCAGATTTTCCGCCTCCTCTCTTCTTCTGATTCATGTATTGGTCCAAGGATAAAATCTCACAGATCTCTACAAGAAGGGAAGCATATTCCATGTAGCTATTCCTCACTTCATCAGGGATCGGTACTTCAGGCTCAGTAGGTGGTTCCTCCTTTTGAGTAAAGGTAGCAAAAAGAGGTCTAGGGGCTGATCCTCTCGACATTTCAACATATTGACTGATAGGTCTCCCATTTGGATTCACATTGGAGGCACTTGTTTCAGTATTTGGATTTTGTGGAAAGGGAGTCATGTTCTGATTCATCTTGGCCAACATCTGGGACATCAGTCCATAGTATCAAACTTCCTCTCAACTCTAGCATCAACAATTTCCTCTCAGGCTGGTCCCTTCTTATCTGCCATGTTCTCAACTGCTATATCCCGATTTATGAGAACCTCTAAAAAAGTATCCTCAACGGGAACTAACGGGGTCTGAAACTATTGTCTCTTCTGCTCTCTGTTGTAATATTTGGCTTCTCTATCACTCATAGAGAACTTCTATCAACTGTAAGCACTGAAAGCACAGGTTAGCAGGATGACCAGCTCTAATACCACTGAAATATACCCCCTTACTTTTTTCCCAATTTTTTTGACACAAACTTCACCCGTCAACGTTAGCTCAATGTAAAGATAAGCAAATTGGAAGCAACCCCTCACTTTATGATCACCCAGATCCCAGAGTGGGCAAGGTGAGAGCATACGGTGTAAGGGGATCTAATTACAATATAAAAATACTGGAAGTACAAGAGTTATTGGCGGCAAGCCAGCCAATAGAGAAAAGTAGATACTTGGCGGCAAAGCCAACCACTTCCACTTATCAGTGGGCTATAGGAAAGTAAAGTAAAGCAAAGAACTTGGCAGAATAGCCAGCGACTTCCACTTTTCAACAGGCAATAGAAAGTAAAGCAAAAACTTAACCACTTATTCAGCAAGAGTGTAATACAAAATATTGAAAAGAGAAAGTTGATAAGTACTACTATATCAGTATTACATGATGGAGTCTTTTACAATATATCATGAGATAAACTAAGCAATATGAATGCCCAAGTATCAGATGCTTCTCCTTACAACATTACAATGATAAAGCATCATGAAAATATTATTAAACAATGAAATTACCAGGTTTGATTCACTGCAACAGCAGTCTGATATGAAAGAGCATCAAACCTAAAACCTCAAGAAAACTCCATAACTCTCTCCAAACTCCGCAAAATGACCTCAAATCAGTGGCAAATGATCCTTCTTAGCTAGGTGTCTAATATCAAGAAGCAAGCCACCACCCAAAGGTCTGAAAATCTCTAGCATGCTTCCCAAGACCCCTCCAGCAAATGGTACGGCCCTCTAGGGAGGTCGACCAGCTAGCAATACTCAGGCTCACCTCCAAAAAATATGAAACTCCAGGCAAAGGGGCGCCCAAGAGCTAGGAAAACAATGAGCCAATACCCACAAAAATGTACCAACTCCTCAGAACAGCATGAGTGTAAATGTACTTCAACCCTTCACAAACCAGCAACTAGAAAACTGATAGAAACACTCCAAAATGATCATCAAACTGGAAACTAACTCAAAACCACACCAAAATGTCAGAAAACATCAAAACCCACAAAATCGAAAAACATGAAAGAAGCCATCACCAATGAAGCTCAATCTACAACCTCTAAATGAAGTAGCATCCACTATTCAGTTAGCAGTTATCTTGCAAACTCGAAATTGAAGAACTAGAAGGCGTATCAACCTCGAAGAAAGAGTCTGAAATGATTTCGACAACACTTCGTTATGATAAAATTGGATCACCAAATGAGAGGGAGAGGGGTTGTATTTATAAGCTCAAACCCAGAATTTTGAATCCTCAATTCCCTCCAAGAAGGGATGCCCACATGAGAAGGAACAAAATAATCTTTAGATTCATCTTTGACTTCTCAAACTTGGCATCCCACTTGACTTGGCAATATTAAACCTTTAAAATGCAAAAATCTTCCAATTTGAACGTCCACATAAGAGGCCCGCATTTAAAAACAACTTAAGTTATAAGCCTAGGCGTGGGGCACCAAAAAGCAACATTAGAAAATAATATAACTTAAGTTATTAACTTCCTTTTCTGAACTCCAAGAAAGCTAGAGAAGCCTCTACCAATACTGCATTGCCATACTACCAAAAATAGAAACTGAGTGTTGAACTGCTACCAAACCACACTGTTAGAAATAGCACTTACTATAAATAGCATACTGCTAAAAATAGTGACTCCAAACACCATTTGAGCACATTCCAGGTAGCCGTCGCAAATTACTTAAAATAATACATCCAACAATAGTCACTGATGAAAATGCATGTGACACTTGTGGTGAGCCCAACTAGCTCCAACTCAACATTTGACTTTTACTGACTTGTTTTTGTGTTTTTGAATGTTTTAAGAAGAATTTTAGACAGAAGTAGGTGTGCCAAGCATAAAAATGGAAGTAAACTGAAAATACAAGGAATTATGGAACAACTGCAATATTATTGAAGATCTGGCAATTCATACAAAGAGATTGCATATAAACAGCATACTTGGAAACCTCTAGAACAATTAAATCGGATAGATCTGAGCATGTCAGGCAAGATATGCTGGAACTGACAAATAGCCACGCCCAGATCCTGGGTCTACTTTTTCCCACACAGAAATTGGAGAAAAGATGCTGAGAAGGTTGGACGCCTAGGATGGAGTCCAAACAGGAGCCAAAAGAGACGTGTTTTAACCTCTTACTTCACACACCTATCCTCTATCCAACACACTAGCCTACGAGAATCAAAATAATAGGTTAACCATCACAAAACAAGATCACGCTAAAAAGGGGACATTACAACACCCCACTGAAGCTCTTTGAAAACCCTGAAAGACCCAAAAACATACTAGTAAACTCCTACAACCATCCCCTGAAAAACTCAAAAAGATACCTCCTAGAAAATAGGAAACCCTAATTCAGCCTTCGACTAGCCTAAGGGCCTCTGAAATAGGCTAACAATATCAGAAAGGACTAGTGCTGGGAAGGGAACATTACAAGTGAGCATTCACTAATTGTTTAGGTCTTCCATATTAGGAAAAAATATTAAAATATCATCTTGTGCACAAGTGATGAAAAGCCTTGTACCCCAACCTGAGAATAAAAAATAGGTTTGTATTAGTTTTGTTTATATTGCATACTGAAAGAAATCCCACTAGCTTAAAAAGTTTATTTCAATTTTCTATGTTAAGGGAATACTGTCATTTCCTTCAATCTTCAAAAGGGAGCTTTACCTTAAAATTGAAAGAAAGATTTTACCTAACAAGTTGTTTTGTTTTGTGTTTTCTTAAAAGGCACAAATTAAAATGCTAACAACCATATTTTCGTTGATTTGTTCAGAGATATCACATTGGTCAGTGTGCTAAAGAAAGTACCCAATATACCCATCTCTATCAACTACTAATTGTACCACACAAGCCTTGGGAGGATATCAACATGGATTTTGTGCTTGGGCTAACTAGAGCTTGGAGGAGATATGATTCAATCTTTGTTGTGGTAGATAGGATGTCTAAGATGGTGCATTTTGTTGCTTGTCAAAAGACTAGAGATGCTTCTCACATTGCCAATTTGTTCACTTGCTACTAAAGAGCATAGTTCTAGATAGAGATGTTAAGTTTGTGTGCCATTCATGGAGGAACTTGGGAACCAAATTAAATTTCAGTTTGGTTTATCATACACACACAATAACATTGAGGTGGTAAACAGGAATTTGGGTAATTTGTTGAAGTATCTAGTTGGTGAAAAGTTCAAATTGTGGGACTTGGTTTTGGCACAAGCTTAATTTGCCTACAACAATTCAATGAACAGGTGCATAGGCAAAACACCATTCTAGGTGATATATAGGCAAAACCAGTGAAATTGAGCTACTAAATGGAATAGGTATTTCACCTATCTTTAACATGCAAATATCTACACAATCATTGGGTTTAGGAGGAAAAAGAGAATAATACTGATGTTGATGTTTTAGCTCTAGGTCTCATCCTTCACTGATTTAATTAATAAACAAATAAACAAAGTCATGGCTGCTTGTTTATTTGTATGCGTCCCAAGTGAAGCGGCACCCATATTAAATCCATATTTCTTTTATTTATTGTGGCCGAATAAATAAATGATCGCCACCCTTTGTAAAAGGTCGTATCTCTTGAGTGAGGCCAAGTCCAACCTCTCTCATGAAGAGTCACGTCCCCATGTATATAAGCAAGGCTCCCACCTTTCATTCGATCATTAAATTAATTCACAAAGAGTTCGCATATTTCTGTAGGAGGTCAATATCTTCAGCAAATCAGTATATACAAGGAGTTTGACATTATAAAGAAGACAATGTTGTTTGTATATTGGCATCTAGAGAGGTGCCTTCATATTCTCATCAAATTGGCCTTGTGATTGGGCCTCATTGTAAAAAGCGAGTTGCTGCTTATTATTCAATATATAAGTGATATATTGTTGCTTGGTTTTTCTCCCTCAAGAAGGAGGGTTTTCCCAAGATATGTGTTGTGTTCTATTGTTCATGTGATGTCATTATTCTATGTTTTTCTGCTTATTCATTTCTGATCCTAAAACTAACATAGTATCAGAGCGGGTTTAAGAAGAGATCCGATCAGATTTAATTAAGCAGATTCTCCTTGAATTCATTTTTTGGAAGGCTTTGAATCTTACATAGTCTACTGGCGTGGCACTCAAGAGGAGACGACTGTATTAGAGGCGGATAAGTGGAAAAGATCTAGCATCTAGGGCCTAAACATTCGCGTCTATATTCAGATCTAAGTATAGCAACTATCATTTGGAGTGACTCCAAATTTGCTCGTGACTGCGTAGCCTCTGGCTCTCGCCACTCACCAATCGGAGCCTATTGCATTCATAGTAATAGATGTGACTCGCTGCAATGCCTATTGAGAGCTGATTCAGAAGTTTTGAACAGAAGCCACATTCGTGAATGGTGTTTCTTAAAATGGAGTGGACTGTGAAAGAAAGGTATTGTGCAATAGAGTCCACCTTCATTACACTCTTCGCAGACTGTGCAAAAAGGGATAACAGTGTGTTTGTTGGTGCCCTTTTTAAAAGAGGAGTATACAGATTGCAGTATGTTAAAGCTGCTATAAGATAAGTGCTTGTATTTTGAAATCACATGAACTTCTTGCGCCTAGAGTTTGGTATATTGTGAGAGGTTGATGCACTATTGATAATCAACTTTATGAGTAATAAATGAGATGTGTGATGATACAGTGGTAATGCCTATTTTGACAGATCTGATATAATTTCTGAGTATGCAAAAAAATCAATCTGAATTTGTATCCATCAGATCTGGGGGTGTAAAGAGATAAGTATTTCATGTTTGAATAATGTTCATGAATTTTTTATGTAGTTATTAATTCATGCTATAACATTGAGATAGTGAATCATGTATGATTCTAGCATTGGTATTTCTTCAGGGTAGTTTTAACTATTAGTAATCTCTCTCTAAAATGCTTCCAGGACGGATCGAGGAGCAAGAGGGTGATGAGAGATTGCATAGAGAGGAAAAGCTTGAGGCATCTTGTGAGGAAGTCATGCCAACTGGAGAAATGATCAAGCATGGAGTCATAGCTTGCAGCCATGGGACTAAGTTGGTGGCTGGAGACATCTCTCGAAGAGGAAGAACCTATTCAAGTTTTCATTCGATCAGTTTCTTCGAAGAGGAGGAATTAACATTTAGAGGGAGTCTAACAATTCATCAAAGGCAACCTTGGACGAGGAGGTCAGGAGGTTGATGCAAGTATTGCAGCTTCAAAGGGAGTCACATCATCATGAAGATCTGTTGTTAATGCATTTTTCTCTGAGACGGAGAAATTTGAGGTGGAAGCCCTCGTTAATGCATTTTTCTCTAAGACGGAGAAATTTGAGGTGGAAGCCCTTGTTAATGCATTTTTCTCTAAGACGGAGAAATTTGAGGTGGAAGCCCTTGTTAATGCATTTTTTCTCTGAGACGGAGAAATTTGAGGTGAAAGCCCTTGTCCATCTCTGAGACGGAGATGTGGTTCTTTCCACCCTCTGGGAGTAGCCATGGTGGATGTCATGTTGAGAGACTCCATGACAACATCACATTGAGAGACTCCATGATGTATTCTTTGTACTTGTGTTTATCCACACATGGGAGTAGCCATGGTGGACGTCATGTTGAGAGACTCCATGACGACATCACGTTGAGTGACTCCATGATGGGCACTTGTGCACATGTTCCTTTCCACACATGGGAGTAGCCATGGTGGACATCATGTTGAGTGACTCCATGACGATATCACGCTGAGAGACTCTGTGATGAACTCTTTTCCACAAATAGGTGTAGCCATTGTGAATGTCATGTTGAGAGACTCCTTGACATGGATACTTGGAAGGATTCCTCCCTAGCTAAGAGGGAGTGTTGATGTTTTAGCTTCGGGTCTCATCCTTCACCGATTTAATTAATAGACAAATAAACAAAGTCGTGGCTACTTGTTTATTTGTATGCGTCCCAAGTGAAGCGGCACCCATATTAAATCCATATTTTTTTAATTTATTGTGGCCAACTAAATAAATGATCGCCACCCTTTGTAAAAGGTCATATCTCTTGAGTGAGGCCGACCTCTCTCATGAAGAGTCACGTCCTCATGTATATAAGCAAGGCGCCTACCTTTCATTCGATCATTAAATTAATTCACAAAGAGTTCGTATATTTCTGTAGGAGGTTGATATCTTCAGCAGATCGGTCTATACAAGGAGTTTGACATTATAAAGAAGACATTGTTGTTTTTATATTGGCATCTAGAGAGGTGCCTTCATATTCTCATCATATTGGCCTTGTGATTGGGCCTCATTGTAAAAGGCGAGTTGCTGCTTATTATTCAATATATAAGTGATATATTGTTGCTGGGTTTTTCTCCCTCAAGAAGGAGGGTTTTCCCAAGATATGTGTTGTGTTCTATTGTTCATGTGCTGTCATTATTCTGTGTTTTTCTGCTTATTCATTTCTGATCCTAAAACTAACAACCGAGACATGAGGTGGTATGGTTTCAACACAAAGGAACTGCAATTCTCATTGTGAGCAAGAACGAACTTTCTTTCTCTACCCATGGTATTTGATGTAGGAGCATTGAAAGGTTCAAGTAATCAACATCACCAAAGTTGTTTTATGTTTAATTTTGGTTTGTATGTATTAACCTTGGGTTTCTATGTGTGGGAGAAATCTTTAAAATTCGGAATTTATCAAATTTAAATTGTTTTCCTCTCATTTTGGGTGTCCCACTTGTCAAGAACGTTAGAAATTCCTTTGTGTCACTTGTTTGCTGGTTGATTACATGTTTTTAACTGGTTAGGAGAGCAGATGAGTTGTTGAAATGGGGAAACAAGCAGCTTATGAAGAGATTCAGTGCACACCCTAAAGCAGCCATTGATTGTCCTTATACCTCAGTTATAGTTGAACCCAGATTAAACACTTTGTAGTCATCTAGGTAATCATCTTCATCCTTGAGGACTTATGCTTAGACTTCCAAATTTTACCACCTCAACAAAGATTCCTACTAAATCTAGATGCTATTAAAATGTCTGAGATATGTTGGCAGAGACGGCAGCTTACTTAGAGGCCTGATGGATAAAAGCAGTGATTTGGTATTATGCCTTTGTACTTTTTTATGTTTTACTATGAATATGAGTAAATAGACTAATAAAAGGAATGATCAAATGCATACAACGTGCATAAACCTATATGTAATAATTAGATTTTGATGCAGCTGTAAGGCAATTGATGCAAGGAGACAGTGTATGCTAATAAACTTATTCATGTTTGCAATATTTTTTGTCTGCAATGTGTATACTTATAGATAAATACCATGTGCCATATGACTGATGAGCTTGTGTAAAGCTATTTATTTTTGTTTAAAAAGTAGAATTAATATTTGTTCCTTGTTCGTTATCTTTGTTTTTATTCAGTATTTAATAGAATTTATTTTAGGATTTTTTACTTGAAAGATCAAATATAATATTATTCTGTAAGAAATTTGTAACCATAAATAAGATGGTTATATGTGTTCTGAGCACTCCATTTGGATGCTTAACTTCTATGCACAAAAACTTACAATGTTAGTCTAAATTTCCACACAGAATATGAGACATAGGAAACTCTGCTGTAGACCTTAAATTGGTCATACAGCAAAAGGGTTTTAATATTGATGCTAATCTCAATTTTCAAGTTCTCCTCCATTTAAAGAGTACTAAAATCCTAGCTCTAAGGTCAAACTTTGTCATACACAATTCCATTCTTTACACATAAAAGACAATCAGTGCACCTATTGACCGTATAAATTACATTTGCATAGAAGTGCAATTTTGTGTGAACACGCCCTTATTATTCCAATGTTTCTTGATAATCCTGATACATCAAAACCTCAGTCACAACCCTGAAAGTGTCCACTTATCAGAATATTTTAGCCTTGATGCTATTGAAGAATATCCAATTCAAGAACTTTTAAAAAATCAAGAATTAACTACTTAGTATACTCCCTTTTATGTAATCTCCAAAACTTTTAAAAAATCAAGAATTGACTACTTAATATGTATTTTGAGTACGGTTATTCTTTCTTCCTCATATAAAAATATTTGTATCAGATCCAGTAGTCCAAACTGAAAGAAGTGGGGCTGTGGGTACTGCTGTGGACCAGGGATGGCATTCAAATTATAGTACGTGAGTAAATAAACAAGGATAGGGCTATACTATATTTAAATGTAGGAACCAGAAAATATGGGCACATGGATGGAGACACAGTTCATGTTCCTATAATGGAATTTCCTGGGAACTACGCATAAAAATGAAGATGCTGACTATATATATCGAGACAAGATTCTTATTACATGTAAATTCCCTACAATATTATATCTGTGTAAAAATTCTAGATATCTCTGACAGAGGTCCTAGCTGAGTAGATTGACTTATAACTTTCTTGGAAGTTATGCTCAAACTCACGAACAATAATCTAATTTAATTAAGAAAACAAGGAACTGTGGAATTACATAGTTAAAATAATAGATATACGGGTGCATACCAGAATAGTGAATCACCAATGTAGGACCACTTCCATCCTTGGATGACTTTCCAGCATTTCCAGACATAATCTTATTACTAACATTTTCTGCTTCCAAATTAAGTTGCCCAGCTTGTAGCCTGACAGTAATTACCACTGACGCACCAGGTTGCAAAGGAAGTGCTGATTGCAGGACATCATATCCAATAGAAATTACATTCTCTTGTTGTTTCCCAGAAAGTGAAACATTTGCCTCCACCACAGCAACAGAACCAGCATTTGCAAGACCTATTTGGATATCTCGGATTTCCCCTTCATATAGAACTGTTGAGACATCTCCTCCAATCACATGAGGAATCAAGAGAGGCAAAGATGGAACTACTGTTATGTTTTGGTTGGGTACATTCCTAATTTTGGGAAACCCAGAACTTCGAAAAGGATCAGCCAAAATAAGGCCATGTGCAGCTCCAAGTAAAAGATCATCTACATCTCCAAAGAGATGCTCAGTTATTACACCAAAACAACAAACAATGCATCCTTCAACTGTCAATGGACCAACAGAAATTGGAATACCAGATAAAGATATAATCTGAGACGTGTTGGGTGGAAGAGTTACACTACTAGGAAAAGCCTCAAAATTCTCTGAAGGAAGAGAAAGATATATACTCTCAACTGCTAACTCAAATGTGCATGGATTTGCTAGTTCTACTAATACTTGAACAGGCTCACCAACTATCCAAATAATTTCCTGCTTCTTGTCATCACTTGACTCTCCAAAAGGTGTATAAATAAATGGACCTGATGGAGCAGACCCAGACCACCAGTCTTTCTTTCCTGGATTGCGCTGAACAATCTCCATTTGCGGAGGAAGCTTTGGTATTGAATGTAATCTACATGGTAAGATTTTGAAAAGAAGAGTTTAATACACATAAAATCAATAATGAAAAACACAGCATCAGTTAATTGTGTCCAAGGTAGTAAATGATATGCCAACAATTTTTTGTATGATTCTCAATGGTGACTGTAGCATAACTGTTTTTAGTTTCCAAAGATTATGTGTGTTAATGAAAACCACTTCTTTGCCAATTTAAGAATAAGAGTTATTTTCATAAATATAATGGCAGGTTTGCAAGACATCAAGGACAGTCGTTAAATTATAAGGTGCCAGGATAACAAATATTGAAATACTATGATACAAAATTGCATGTAATCATAACAAGCGTGAGATTTTATCATTGAAAACAAAATGATTCAAATTTCAAATTACCAGTTATGAATAATAATTACCAAAGGCAATCATAAAAGCACCATTAAATTGAAACAAAGAAAAACAGGTGTTATCAATGGCGTGATACCGACATATATGGTTAGAAGCTATAGCAATCAATATGGTATCCTTCCCAACTAGAATGCAAATAATACAATAAAAATAAAAACCATAAGCTTATGGTAAACTTAAAGTACATTAAGTATTAAAGTGGTGGTATAAATGAGTTTTGGAAGTCAACTAAGTGAGCTTTCAATGGTACTAAATAGTTTGGCACTGCATTGAACCGATTTATAGTCAAAGGAATGATAACAACATGCACAACCTGCAAAACCCACCTCACTCAAAGCAAGGAATCCCAATCCACAAAATACCAAACTTGGGAGTTAAGTCATACATGTCCAATAGCAACACAATTTTCAAAGTTTCATCAATGATGCATTAATAGAAAACTTTATTACCAAGACTTACCACGCCCCCCCCCAACTAGTATTGGTCAGGTTCTAGTGATTATCCTCTAGGCTCGCCCAGGGTCCCACTCAAGTTCCCTATGGAGGTTGGATGAGCCTAGGCCAAACCTAGGCGAACCTTAGGAGACCCATGGGCCACCCTATTAGCGTGTTTGCAAATATTTGGGTCTTTGTCTGAGAAAGTGCAATAGTTGTTGCAAAATTGCTTAAACCCTAAGGTCTTGTGTGCACTCTTTATCTCTTTTCCTCATTGACCGCCTGCTTCAATCATCTAGTTCTTTAAGTTGTTACTCAAGCCCCCCCCCTACTTCGTTCTTTAACCGGCCCCTAAGCCTAGCTTACCGACCTAGTTGGTTTTATGCACATGCATATAGGGTAACTTAAGTGACCGCTCCCTTGGGCCTTGCCTAGACATGAGTCGAAATCCCACAAGCCTATAAGCTCACTCTTTGCCTATCCCATCAATTGTGCGAGCATGCAATATTGTGACATCTATCACCCCGCTCCCACTTGGCATTCACATGGCGCTCTTCGATTGCATCGCAAGCCCAACTTGCACATTTCTTTCAAGCCTACGGACACGCAATGGCCCAACATCTATTTGATCTTGACGCATGGATTATTTTCTATTGATTTTGCGCATTTGCAGGTTTGTTTAGGCGAGTCCCATTTCAAGCTGTGGACTCATGGAAAAGTGACATGTGGCCTTGTCAATGCCATGGTGGCTAACATTCTCACCTTTTCAAAAGTTCTCTATTTTGTGGGCCTGTGCAAATGACATGGAAAATTAAAGTGACATGGAGCTCTCTCATTGGCTTGATTTTTCAAAGCGTGTCAACTTCCAATCAAAAAAATTCAAATTTGATCAAGGCAATTAAGGATCTTTGATCTTTCTCACATTTTTGAAGATAAACAACTCGTATTCAATTTCTTAGGTGACTATGATGGTAACTCTACCGAGGATAATTTCAACTGTTCCCATCGCCCTCAATGGTATTTCCACGTTCCCAAGGTTACTAAGCAATGGAATTAACTAATGGTGCCCTACAAGTGTCCTCTAATGCGCGATTTGTGCAGGTTCCTTCTCTCTAGCCACGAAACGTAAATGTGTGTCTATCATTTGTTACTTGGGATTGCTCTGCATGCATCTGATATCAAATTTTGTGTAGGCTGATCGGATTTCTTCCTTTTGTGAACCCTAATTGGATTAGGGTTTGATGTTTGATCATTTGAGTTATGCTTGAACTATAAAGGCAAGTATTTGTTGATGTTATTGAGCAGCATCAGGTTCTTCTTCCAGCCGATCTCCTTCGCATTAATGATAAATTAAATAATAGCCCTTGGCTATTTAATTTATGTTGATAACAATTATGAGGAGGCGCCTCATTTATTTAATATCTATTTTATTGAGATACACAATGTGAAGAGTCACATCTCTTGTAAACTAAATAATGTTTATTAATATTTATGTTTTGAGGCCGACTTCCTTCTAATCGGCGATCTACTTGAAGAGACACATACTTCATTGAGGCCGACCATTCACCTTGAGGAATTGTGTCCTTTGAAGACCTCATCGAATAGTATATATTGGAGATACTATTCGATCATTGATATATATTCACTTGTTCATTTGATTATCATTTTGTGCAAGTTCATCCTTTACATTGGCTGTGAGTTTCAAAGAGCGATCCACTTCAAGGACAGGTCGATATATATTGAAGAAGTCAGATCGAAGGTTTCAAGGAGGCTGAACCTCTGATCAAGAAAGTGTGAATTTCTTGAAGAAGCAAATCGATATATTGAAGAGGCTGATCACGGATATACTTCAAGAGCAGTTCGATATATTGAAGAGGCTGATCACAGCATTACAGAAGGCTGAGTTTGTCATCAGTATAAGCATCATATATTTCTGTGTTAGCATCAGATTGTGGTGCTCTTACTTGGCCTCCATATCGGCCTCTTTGTAAAGGAGACCTTTGTTTATCATTCAATATATAAGTGATATATTGTTGCTGGGTTTTTCTCCCTCAAGAGGAGGGTTTTCCCAGGGTATTTGCAGTGTCATTGTGTTATTTTTTGAATTAAATTTTTGTGCTCTAATCTGATCATAAAAACTAACATGGTATCAGAGCGGGTATAAGGAAGATCCTGATCAGATTTGTGCAAGCAGTTGTGCTAGTGATCTTGAAGATCGATTGAGAGTTGAGGCTGTGTGGCATTCATTTCACAAGCACATGTCTCAAGGAGTGCGATCTATAGGGGCCAAAGAAATGTATGTTTGGGCGCACTGTGGGGGCTGCCTACAGAAATAATTGTTCGTGTAAAGTATGGCCTGTACTTCTTTGGTATCGGTATCCCTTGAAGCCGTGAATGTTTGTAAGGTAATTAGAGGCAATAGATTCGAGTGCAATATTTTATCATGTGCTTGGAAGGCACCAAGGATATTGAGTGGATCTCTTGCTAGTACAACACAAGAAGATTAAAGAGGAGAAATATTGTCGCCAATATGTTGGTTATGGACATTTGTGTTGAGCATATAATTGTTGAGTGTATGCTGTCATAAAAGAAGCCATTACTACATCGAAGAGATAAGTATTTTTTTGTTGTTTATATTTTTATGTGAAACTCAGTCTACAAAGTTGTGCAGATCTGATAATGTTTGTTTGATCATGTGAGTAGTAAAGATCATGTTTTCTTTTGAATTGTGATCCAATGGATGAGATCATTTGGTGTCACCTTCATTCATCGTGTGTTGCTAGTAAGCGTGTTGCATCTGTTTCATAATCTGGTGGGTTGCAACAAGAAACAGAGTGCATCGTAAATTTGAACGGTCAAAGACCATGTTCAAATTTAACCTTGCCAGGGGCCTATGTTTAAGCCATGAAGGTTGTGGACTAATCTGAGCGCAAGAGCAACGTATCTTACTGTGTCCAGTAATTGCATCCATCAGAATATTTAAAGAGATAAGTATTTTTTTTTTTGTTTGAAATCACCTTTCTAGGCTGAATTTCAGTTATATCATTTATTTGGATCATGTGTAATTAGTAAAGAGAGATTGTGGTTTCTCTTGAATTGTGTTCATTGGCATAAGATCCTTTGAAGATTCAAATTATTATCTGCAAGTTATTTTTCCTGCTAGTTGTGAAGATTTCTGAGTGTGACTCTGAAATAAAAAAGAGAACTACAATTTCGATGGTGATAAGTTGGTCACATCGATATCATTCTCTAATGCATGAACTGTGATAGAGCCTTGACTCTTGGAGAGGGTAGGTTCTTCATGCTAACTGCATAATGCATTCAAGAAATCTGTAGTTGTTCAAATTGTCTTTTGTTGTGCTGAGTTTAGCACCCTCGAGAGGAGTAAAAGATGGAAGAAAGAGTTATATCAGAATTCAATAAAGATAAGTTTCTTTATCCCTTCATTCTAATCTTTTGATATATTTCTCTTATAGGTTGATTTATTTATTCATGTTTTAATATTGTTCATAAATTCTTATGTATTAATGCTATAACCTATGATAGTAAACCTTGTATGATTCTAGCCTTGATATTTCTTTGGATAGTTATAAACTGTTAGTAATCTCTCTCTAAAATGCTTCCAGAACAGATCTAGGAGCAAGAAAGTGATGAGAGATTGCTAAGTGATGAAAAGCTTGAGGCATCTTATGAGGAAGTCATGCCAACCAAAGAAATGATCAAGCATGAAGTCACAACTTGCAGCCATGGGACTCAGTTGATGGCTAGAGGGAGTTCACTTCCAGAAGTCTTCTTTGCAATCTCTAAAGCAAGGATCAAGAGGGAGTTTTGTAACTCGCTGAGACGAAGTGAAGATTACTGTATTACAAGGCTAGGTGCTAAATCCTTAGAGGATCCCTTCAGCTGTTGAGATCAAAATTGCTCAAGGCAGTCATCTGGATTTGACATTGGTAGCTCCGCATAAGGGGAGATACTGGTTTTTTTGTAATAGGTGAAGATCCTTATTCTATAAGTCAAAGTATTATAATGCTCCTATAGCTTGATTGCAGATTATATGAATACATACTGCTATGTTATTGTCTCTAGCTCTAAGATGTAAAACTTTGGAATCAAAGTAATAAGGTTATAGAGGTTCTTCAAGCACATTTGATGTTTGAGCTATTTATCTATTTGCTATCCATTCAAAGAGTGGTGTAAATGCTTGCATGAAGGTAGTGAAGGTATTGTATTTTCAGATGGATCATTAAGAAGAATTTCATAGGAGGCTAAAGAAGACCCTTCTGTATAAGGTGATAGATGCTAATAGGTTATCAAGATTATGTTATAGCATTAGAATATAAGTGCATGATATGTGACTCTATAGCCCAATTGCAAGCATCGGTCTTTACATTGTATTACCCAATCCTAAAGCAATTCACAATCACTAGCTCATCAAAAAACAATACATCAAATACAGATCCACTTCTTTAAGTTTTTATATATTTTTTATTTGTACTATCCCACTAAAGCCTAAAATCCACAAGAGTTGCTTAACTGCTGCCAACCTTGCACACTCTTGTCTTATGGTGTGAGATTTCATCTACAACCACACTACTCATAGTTTTTCACTGGTCATCAAGTGGTTCCGTTATAGG
>VDFB02020427.1:0-28246 GCA_007258455.2 Sequoia sempervirens | reverse complement strand
AACAAGACAGAAGTTGCAAAAGGGTTTTATGTTTGATTTCCATATATTTCATTGAGTGCATACATTGAAATACTCATGAACATGCTAAGGAAATAAGGTTACAAAACATCAACAATTAAACATTGCAACTCAACAATTGAAATCTAAAGTTTAACAATCATATTTCAGACCTGAAAATGCGACATCAGCAGCAATTTACACCATAGAAATGCACAGACCAAAATTACATGCTTGCTGCCCCAATACCCAGAAAGTGGCACTAATCCCAAGGTAGGCGACTAACTCCAATAAATCACCAACTCTCCAATAAATTTCAAACAGCAGCTTGAAATGGACGCCCAGCCAAGGAGAATCCAAAGAAACAATACCCAAATGATTTCCAAAGCACCACAAAATTATACTCAGGTTTGCCCTTTCCAGTTGCTCAGAAAATGAAGTTTCAAACCTCTAGAAACTCGTATCAGACCTCAGAAAAGGCAGTAAACAGGAGCAAACTCTCACCAAAATCAAGAAATCCACACACCAAAACCATAGCTCCAAACCCACATCAGAAAACTACAAAAAATCTTTATTCTATCCACACCAAAATGCTCCAACAGCAAGATAAAACACTGAAACTCCGAAGCCAAAACACCAACCAGCTAGGGTGGATCTCTCACCACCGAAACCAGCAATGTGAGAAGAGGGTTTTCGTCCTTAGCCAACAGTTTTTGAATCATGAAGAAATCCCAACAAAGTCTCCTTAAGTTGTCAAAATACCCATATGCAAATGAGAGCACAAACTCATATTTATAAAGTGAGGGAAGAATTAGGGCAACATGCATTTGACTTTGAATATATTCCTCTCTCATTTCACTTTATGAAATGACATGAAATTACCCCAAGAGGGGCGTCCAACATTTTGCCTCCAAAATTCCACTTTTGATTTTTAGTTTAAAATTGACATTAAGCCCAAACTAGGCGCCCCACCTTATGAGGCATAACATTAGCCTTTAAAAATGATAAATAAACCTCTTTTCTAGGCATCCACTTGAAATACATGGCCCCTCTTTTAAAACAACGATGTGCAACTAGGCCAAGGGGTCCATTTTATTTTATTTTATTCAAAATACCTCCCTTAGACATCTATGCTCATAAGGAAACTATTTCGATTTTGTGACATTCTAAAACAACATTAAGTCATTACATTAGGCTCCAAAGTACTTTTTACATGACCCCCTCACACCTTCACTTAAGTTAAATAAACTTTATTAAAATAACTTAAGTGAGAAATACAAATAATAATTAAATCAAACCTTAGCCATGCCTACGCCCAAACTGGAAATAGACACTGTTGAAGTAGCCTTGGCCATGACCAGTTACCGAAAATAGACTTACTATTTAGTAAATGCTCCAAATCACCAAATTGGCACAAAACATTAGAGTTCACCTGACAACAACTAGACACTGCCCAAACAAGAAACCCTGCACTGCATTGCTGCCAAGACCAGTTACTAAATATAGTACTTACTAAAAATAGTGAGTGAGTCAAAACCAAACTAGCCTGAATGAGGACACAGAAAATGGGGGCATTGCATAAGAAATAAGGAGCAAAAGCATCCTTATATAGGATTACAAATATCTTATCTACAGAGGATAAGAATGGCATGTATCTTATCCACAAAGGATAAGGATGACAACTCATAGGATAAGATTGACAACTCATAAAGCAAAAAGGTAAATCTTATCCACAAAGGATAAGGATGACAACACAGGGGAAAAATATCTAAAGCCAACATGACTTTATTAAAGAAGATTCCTAAAGTCTATCCTAAAAGCTAATTGACCATTTCAAGATAAAACATTACTTTAATAGTCTCCCTTAATGGTCATTCTACTAACTACACCAAGTTTATCCCAAAATTTTACAAATTTGTTAGGACTCAAGGACTTGGTAAGAATGTCTGTAGTTTGGTCCTCAATTGGACAATACCACAACATCACTAATCCATCTTCTACAAGTTTCCTGACGAAATGACAATGAAGCTCCACATGTTTGGTACGCTTGTGGAAGAAAGGATTCTTGGCAAGCTTTAGCACCCCTTGATTGTCACAAAACAAGGGTGAAGGCCCTACTTGAAACATTTCCTTGTCTGAAAGCATCCTCCGAGGCCATACTGCCTCACATGTTGCTTTGACTATTCCACAATACTTTGCTTCTACCGAGGAAAGAGCTATTGCCTATTGCTTCTTACTAGTCCATGTGACTATGTTGTTGTTTCAATTCACACCTCTGGAATGCGGATTAGAAACAGACAGCTATGCACAGAAAAACTGCTCTTCAAATTAGGAGGGGAAGCTCCCTCTTCGATGATGATGCTTAAAAAGAATACTACACTACTATCATTCTTTTTATTTCTCAGCTAAAAGCACAAGGTTATAAAACTCTTTGCATCGTAGCTGAAGTTTTCTCTTTTCTAAAAACTTCATACTACAACTAGGCCTAAACTATAGACATTTCTGACAACTCCAATAAACTCAAAGCTTGAGAGTTAGAAGTAAACAAGGAATGATTTGATTAACACAGAAACTTAAATAAACTTACTTTCAAATCCCACCTGAAGACCCATTGTATTTATAAGATGTAAGCTGAAAATAAGGATTATATAAGCTAAACACATAAGACAAGATTCTGAAAGAGACTGAGCAAGTAAATTAGAGCAAAGAAGGCATAAGCTTTCACTTTTTCTCAATTACCAACAGCAATTACACTTCTGGGATAGCAGATTGTAGCAAAGATAGGCTTACAATATGCAATCAAACATCAGATTACACTTGGCACAAGTTGAACGGTAACTGAACAACAATTTGCAATAAAGACAGGCTTGCAAATTAGCTCTTGCAATAACAGTTCTCTGAAAATAATGGGCAACATTTCCCTTATTTATACACAAACAAGGAGTAGGTAACCCTAGAATCTCCTTGCTTTAAGCTTTGCCAACTCACAAGATTTATTTCTAAAACTAACACAAGACAACTAACTAACCACCTGCTAAAATCAATTAGCTGATTTAAAAGCAAGGAAAGTTCCAACCTAAGTCACCGCATTCGCCGAATTTTTGGCTTCCAATTCGAAATTCAGCGAATGTGAAAAAAATGTATGATATTCATTGAAATTCGTAGAAATTCATACGGACACGGCACCCAAGGTCAAAGCGTAAAATACGTGGAGTATGTGGATTTTGTGGAGTATGTTGGATATTCCATCATTATCCTATGTAGATAGTTTGTTTATTCTTGTTGTTATTTGTTTTAGATTTGTTATTGTTGGGTAGCATATTTAGGATTCTATTTGTTATTTGGTTAGTGATTTGTTAAACCCGTCAGTGCCAGATATAGCACACGGTTGCTGTCATGCTCATGTATAAATATCTTTCCATAATGCAAATGAGGTAGTCTATTACTCCATCTCATTTTGTGGAGTAATAGACTACCTCATTTGCATTATGGAAACATATTTATACATGAGCATGACTACAACCATGTGCTCTATCTGGCACTCACGGGTTTAACAAATCACTAACCAAATAACAAATAGAATCCTAAATATGCTACCCAACAATAACAAATCTAAAACAATTAACAACAAGAATAAACAAACTATCTACATGGGATAATGATGGAATATCCAACATTCCCCCCTTGTTACATCATTTCTCTAAAGTACTAATAACAGAACCCTAAAAACTTTCAAACTTCACACGTGCAAGAGGCTTGGTGAAGATATCAGCTCGTTGTTCCTATGTGGAGCAGAATTGAAGCTGGATGTTATTTTGCTGAACATGTTCTCGTATGAAGTGACAGTCAACTTCAATGTGCTTGGTCTATTCATAAAACACTGGATTATGAACAAGCTGTTGTACCCAAAATAAATTTTTTGGCATTTTGTATAAATTGAGCTAAATCCTGTTAAAATGCCATGTAAAGTCTGTTTTAGGTCAAACCAATCATAGAATCTTTGTGGGTTTATGTCAAGGAAAATTTAAAAATTAGGGTTTTACGCCCCTATTTTTAGGGAAACCCCCGAAAATAGGACCTTCCTAGAAATGATTGAAAATGATTTTGATAGGATTAAAAGGCTTCACGATCACATCGGTCAAGTCAAAATCATCAAAAGGCATGTTTTACTCTGGTGGGTCTATTTCTATTTTTCAGGAACAAAGTTAGGAGCTCCACAGCCATTAATGGCAGATTGGCCAGTACCAGGTGCTGAAAGCTAAGCTTCAAAAGCTTCAACAAAGAAACCATGGCGAAAATGCTTGAAAAGATGCTCTGCGATGGAGGGGACTTTCAAAAATGAAAAATGCTGAAAATTGACTAAGTCTGGGATTTTCAAAAAATGAAAAATGCTGAAAATTGACTAAGTCTGGAGAATGCATGCCTTGCTACCAAGAGGAGGCTATGCAGTCAAATGCCTTAGTCATTTTTCCAGACACCCATACACGATGAACGTGAGACATGAAGAAATGGTGATTTTCGACGGAGGAGATTTCTGAAAAGAGCCTTTTTCAAGCAGGGGCGCCCATGATCTTTAAGGGTCAAATGCAGTCTGTTAGATCATCCAAGGCAGTCATCCTCGGCATTTGCTTGTTGGCTCGACAACGAAACAAACATCTAGATCATCTGATGAGTCGATCATAAGCAGTTGCTAACGAAGTGAAAAGAGGCAGTTGAAGAAATATCAGGAAATGACTGTCAAAGGTGAAGATCAAAGAAAAAAGAGCCTTTTCAAAAGAAAGGCGCCCTTCCTTTTGGACCTCTAGATGCTGACAAAAGACCAAAGGCCTCCCAGAACAATCTTCTCAGCCTAGGTAGATCTCAGCAACGCAACTGCAAGCACAGTCATCCGGTGAGGCAGTCAACAAATAATCAGAATCAAAGTAGACAGCTTTTCAGATGAAGATAACCACGGTAAAGGACAAAAGCGCCCTTTTCAAGGAGGGGCGCCCTTGAATAAAGGAACCCTAAAATGACTTCCAAGTTTTCTAATTGCAATCATCCTTGACGAGACAGAGTTGGCTACCTAATGAGATATCAAGCGAAATCATCTGATTCTCCGATCAACAAGAAATCCAGATCAAAGCACGAGAGGTCATTTCAAAAGGCTGAAGAACGAAGATTGAAAATTCACTAAGGCACAAGCAAAAGCGCCCTTTCTTGGAAAAGGCGCCCTTTCTTTTGATGCCCTAAACTCAGCTTTTCACCATCATGCTTCCCAGGCACTTCTCTTCAGGTTAGATCCAGCTCAGCAGTGAATGTGTCAGCAACATCTTAGGATTAACAGATCAAGCCAAATTCAAGATCAAACTGAGGTCATACGAGAGAGAAAATATTAAAAAAACTTGCAAAACTCAAAAGGGACGCCTAAAAGAAGTCAAAGGTCAAATTGTTGACTAAAGTCAAGATATTTTGAGTTAAACTTGGCTAAAACACTCCACGATCAGTGGAAATCACTTTTTTGAACTTCAGATCAAGCCAAAATCACTTTTGATCATGAGTTAAGGTCCTCAAACTTGTGGATCTAAGGTTTGAGTCTATGTAATCAAGGTATAGGCATCCCATTTCATTATTTCATTGCAGGTTGATGATCAAGAACAGCCATGAGCTCTCAAGGACGCCATTTACAGATTTGGCCAAGGTTTTCATCCGCTCTTTGATATTTCTTGCAGATCTGAAGCAGAAGAAGATTGCTAATCTGAGGTTGGACTAAGAGACAAATTTTCTCAGGGAGTCAGATAAAAACTTCCAATCCATCTTCTGTCTACTTCCTCTCTTCTTGTCTTAGGTTTTCTTGCATGTCACACAAAGCAACAAGCTACATCAGATCAGATCAACTAGGTAGATTTAGCATAATTTTCTAGAGAAACCCATCTCGACAAATTTTCCAGAATCAGCAAACTTGCTGCCCCTATTTTTGGGGGTTTTTCCAAAAAAGTTTCAGAATCAAAATTCTGAGGAACTAGGTTTGTTCAGCATTGAAGCACAAACAAAACCCATGTGCCAGATTTTTTCTGGAAAAATACTTCTCGGCAGGGCGCTATTTTCAGGGGTTTTTCAGAAGTTGTCTGAACGCATCCGTGTTTACAGTCAACAGGCAAGTTCTTCTTCATAGAATGACAATTTGGCGTCCTTGGGCTCCAATTGAACAACCAGACCTTGCAACAGCAACTCTCCAACCAGATCTTACACACATTGTTGGAGAGCAAACGGACATCATCAGCAGTTTGCGGATCTTTATTTTTGAAAAGAATACATCTCCTGCTCAGTGGAGAGCCGCAGCAATTACTCTGGACGAAGAAGAAAGAAAGGCAGATCTTGCAGCAAAAAGACAAATATTACCACCTCCCGCGTGGCAGTAAGCACCTTGGCTTGCCAGCTGCGAAGAGGTCATTCCGAGCACGAAGCCGCCAAAGTTACCAAGAGCAATAGTTTGCGCAAGAAGAGATGTTGTGTCATCAAAGCATTGACTATCCGGAAACGGAAGAAGTCAACACATGGATCAAGGAGTTGTTGACCAGAAATGGTGAAGTGTGAAAAGACACCTAGGAAGGACGTCCTACACCCTCCAAGTGGCATTTATGATACTTGAGTTTGACTTGATGTTTCTTTCCAAGTCAACTCAAGAAGACATTAAATATAGTTGGAGTTAACTTGATCCCCCTTTCCAAGTTAATTCCATATCCCATAAATCATGCGTTGTCAGATCCCACTGATTGAGGATGTCTAATTGGCTTCCATGATTTCTGGATCCTAGATCTCCACTAAATGTGGATGTCTATTTTGGAGGGATACTTTCATTAAAGTTCACCTTTAGTTTACTTTCAGTCAACTGAAGTAGTTTCCAGTTGACTCTTTGTTTACTTTCAGTTAACTGAAGTAGTTTTCTAGTTAACTACTTGTTCCCCCTTTTAGGAATAAATCTTGCTAATTGATTGGCAAGAACTCATTGTTAACTCAAGGAGATTTTGGGGTTGCCCACTCCTTTGAGTTCTATAAATAAGAGCCTTGGGCTCATTGTTTGTTTAACTTTTACTTGCTATGCAAAATTGTTGCGCCATTGTTGCCAACAGCTTTGAAAGCGGATATTTGTTCACTCTTGGATGAGAGTTCGTTGGTCGATCGTAATTGTGCATGATTTCGTGCCTTTGCTTTCCCAACCTTTGTAATTCGTTGATAAAGCTTTGAAGAAGAACATCAGAAGGCGCTTGCATTTTGATCAATCTATTTGAGTTATGTCTACGTCTTGTACCTAATAGCTCGTTGTTTCATTTCCCTCCTTGGATAGGAGTCCCTCCTCCTTGGATATTTGTTATTGACAGTTATCGTTCGTTGTTGTTTAATGTATTGACCTTCAATCTATACTTCGGATAGGAGTTCCTCCTCCTTAGCAAGCTCGTTGGCCAAGACATCGTCAAATTATTGTTGTTGTTTCTTGTAAACTATTTCCTAGCCCATACCTCGGATAGGAGTCCCTCCTCCTTGGCAGGTCTCAGATCTAGTTTACCGTAAAGAGTGTTTGCTTGTACCAACCTTATCTTGGTATATACCCGAGAGTTCAGAGCCTCGGTCATATTATCAGGAGACGGCGAATTCAGGTGATCCAACCAACCCATTCCCGCTCCTTTACCCTCATGCTCTATTTACCTTGAAGGTATTGGATAGATAAAAGCTAGACTAGTCGTAGTTGAGATCTGCAGAAACCAGAGAAAAAGCTTAGCTACGGCGCATTGTGTTTGTGCACCCTTGTGTCCTACCGCTGAAGCATAAAAAGATAGGAACTTTAGTTTACATTTCCCTTCCTTACGCATTGCTCCCAGCAGAGAGGGACTTCTCTTTAAATAATTAAGAAGTGTTGCACAACATTTGAAATAGCTGAACGTTTACAATCAGCACTCCAGAGGTGCTAATTTAAACGCCAACACAAGCTTGAGAACACTCTGATTATCACAGTAGAGGACTGTAGGCTGATTTTGTTGTACCCCCAATCCTTCTAAAATGCGATGTAGCCATAATGCTTCACAAACTGCTGCACTTGTTGCACGATACTCTGCTTTTGTAGAAGAACGAGCAACTGTGGGTTGCTTCTTACTTCCCCAAGAAATAGGACCAAAACCCAAGAAGAAAACAAATCCAGAAGTGGATTTCCTATCGTCAACTGAACCTGCATAATCAGCATCTGTGTACCCTGTCAACAAGAACTAATCACTCTTTTTATATTCCAAACCATTATCTATTGTACCATGTATATATCTTAAGACCCTTTTTGCTGCTAGCCAATGACATTTCTTTGGTTCTTGCATGAATCATGAAAGATAATTAACAACAAAACTGATATATGGTCTAGTATATGTCAATTAAATCAAACCTCCAATCATTTGACGATAGAGAGTGACATTCACCTGAGCAGATTGATCATAAGTAGATAACTGCAAACCTGATTCCATAGGTGTAGACATGGGTTTGAAATCCATCATTCTGAATTTCTCAAGCAAAGCCTTAAATACTTTCTCTATGAAACAAACATATGGTGATCTTTTTGCAATACCTCTAAGCCTAAACAATAGTGCAGTAGCCCGAGATCTGTCATATCAAAAGTCTTCTTGAGATCATTCTTAGATACTTCAACCATTGCTTTTGACTTGCCTGTGATAACCAAGTCATCAACATATACAATAATTATCACAATATCCCCCCCTTGATCCTTGAGGTAGAGATTTAGATCATCTGAATGCCCAGTGTGTTGTACCCAAACCAATTTTTTTTGCTTCATTAAGGTATTTTGCTTAAAAGAGTCTAAACCTTGTTTAAAACGATGTCAAAACACAGTTTTTGGGCAAATCAAGTATGGACTTTGTGTCAGTTTGATGTCAGGAGGATACTGGTGAAATTTGAAAAAATTGAAAATTAGCGTTTTCAAGCACCCCTGTTTCAGGCTGTGAAACCCTAAAATTTGAAACTCGTCAGAATGGACTAAAAATTGTTTTGATTGGCTTATTTTGCTTCACGATCACAATGGTGAAATTAGTTTCAGTTAAAACTCAATTTAAGTTTGGTGGGTAGTTTTCACTTTTTCGGATGCAAAGTTAGGATTTATGAGATCGTCAATGGTAGATGGCCAGAGGCCAGTGTTGAAATCTAAGCCTAAAATGCTCAAATGAAGAATCTGTGGTGAGATAAGTGCAAAATAATGCTTCGTCTCGGAGGAGATTTTTCACCTTCGTAAGTGTTGAAAATGATGAAAATTTGTCTAAGTCTAGGGTCAAGAGCGCAGTTTTTGCTAAGGGCAGTTGGATTTTTCAAGCCTCAAATCTCAGTCTTGTGGATTGCAGTCTCAAGGGGTGTTTTTGTTAGTTTTGATCCTGCTCTTCAATGCAACTGTCAGCCAATCAATTGGTGATGTCAATCAACCAAAATCAGTGATTGAACAGAGGCTCCGGCGAGAGTTGAAAATCGAAATTTTCATTAAAATGACCAAGTCTGGAAAAACGCCTAAAGTCAAAGGTTGACTTTTTGAAATAAAGATGACTAGGAGCCCATGAAAGGTGGGATTTAAATATTATTTTAATATTTAAATAATTTGACTTTAAGGGGTTTATTTTAATTGTTAAAAAGGGCGATTTTATGCATGCATGTTCAATTAACTGATTTGCATGTTGAGTTAACTAAATTAATTAAAGGTGGCGCCCTTTTAGGGTTATTTAACATTCAGTTACCCTTTTTCAAGTCCCAATCAGATGAAGTCAAATTCTTTTGAGGTCCAATCAAGATTTAATTGAATATTTTTAGAGGTGGTGCCTAATTGCATGAAGGATGGACGATTTTAGACTTAATTTTCTTTATTTAAGTCATAAATTCGCCATTTTTCTCATTCCAAGTTCAGAGCAAAGACGAATTTCTTGAGCAATTGAAGATTCGAAGGTGCTTTGAGTTCAATTTTTCAGTGTCAAATCCAAATTGTTAAGAAGATTGATTTTCCAGAGTTAGATTTTTCAATGCATGCAAGTTTCATTGAATCTCGATCAAGCATAGGCGATTTTCTATAGAAGCAGAATAAACAAAAACAAACTTCTATCTTCTGTCTAATTTCTTTTATTCTCGTCTTAGTTATTCTTTGCATGTCAAAGAAAACGATAGAATGTTCAGAATCAAATCATCTAGGTTCTCATACTTCAGCGACAGCAACAAAACCCATGTCTTGGATTTTTTCGAGAAAATTACCCCATAGCTTTTATTCTAAAGCTCTGTGCTTTTTTCCGAGAATTCCATTGCATGTGGGTCAAAAACACATCTTTTTCAAAATCGAGTTATTTGGGTTTCCTTAGAATTCAATTCTGCATAAAACCCATGTTCCAAATTTTCTCGGGAAAAATTGCCCCGGGTGAGCTCTAGAACCCCTGCTTTTCTCAACTAAAAAACCTCCGCATGCCTAGCTAAAACTCACTTTTTCAAATTTTTGTTGATTTGGGTTTGCTTAGAATTCAATTCTACACAAAACCCACATTTCAGAAAAATACCTGAAAATTTTCTCGCAGTAAGCTATTTTTAGCCTTGTCCAAAGCTTTTTCATCCTTTTCGGAAGGTTGTCCGAACATACCCAACTTCAAAGTCAAAAGTCCTCATTTTCAAAATGCAATTCAATCCCATAGATTATAAGACCAAATCGGTCCCAACACATGACTTTTTGAAAACTTCAGACACAGACTTGGGTCATGTCTATCTGGTGGTCAATCTAAGCACTTTGGAGAGCGTTAGCAGTAATGTTTTGAAGAATCTTGAGCGTTCCATGTTGCTGGCAGCGGCATCTATTCCCATCACAGTTTTCGATCCCGAGTTTGTTCATGCTTGCATCAAGCACTAAAACTCATCTACACGACAAATCAGATCAACTAATGGTAGAGTCATCCGCAACCTTAAGCCGAGGGACGTGGAAAAATGCTTCGCTATTCCTTCTCGTTCAAACAATTTCATTGTAGTCATTGAGGCTTGTGAGAAGATATGATATGAAGACCAAGAGCGTTCACAAAGGAAAGTTTCTTAGAGATGGTTGAAAATACAGAAGACTAACATGCCTAAAAAGGTTGGTCGTGGCGAATTCAAGGATGAAGTTGTTGTTTTGATAACTCTACTCAATCGGGTTATGGGTCAGGAGGAGGCAAATATATTCTGACCATGGATGTTCTACATCATTTCTAGGATCCTAGATGGTACAGAGCACTTTTGACTGGGCCATGTTGATCAGCGAGTGCCTTCACCAGCAGATTACTAGATTCTTCAAAATCCACGAGTTTCACATGGTGTCTTACTTGGTCTACTTGGTTGCATCTCAAGGCAATTTTAGACACCTGAAGACAAACGGGAATCTTGGTGTTCAGCATATTCACAAGTATTACTCTCAGTTAAAGTTTTGTAAAGCTGAACAGGATTTCAAGGCATTGAATGATCACTTTTTCATGAAGACAGTCAGGGATCTCGACAATGAAATGCACATCCGGATTTCACCAAAGGCAAGATTAGCAATGGAGAGTTCAGCAGATTGGTTCATTCAATTCCCCACTTTCACATATATCCGAGTCTATGGTTACGTTGGAGAGCCTCTGATGCTACCAAGGTACCCGTTAGATAAAGTCTTTTTCATGGAGTTTCTCAGACAAGCTCAACATGTTCACTCTTTTCTTCACAGTCGCCATAAGTCAGCAATTTCCTTTCCTTTCGGATGGGGTATTTACACATGCAAGACTGCAGCGGATTGCAAGTTTATGATGACCAAGCTTGAGAAATTCAACCTCAAGTACCACATTGAGAGGCATTCTTATGATCCTTTGGGTCATTATGCAGCCAGGTTGGAGCGAGGGATTGCACATAAGCCAGCACTTCAGGATTTTTGGGCTAATTGCAAGGATGAATTTGAAATCCGTCGACATCATTACTGGAGACTTACTATTGCTCAGATTGTTGATTACTTATCAGAGGATGTTGAAGGTTTGTCAAATGATGACGGAGAAGTTCTACTTAGTTCATATGTCAAAGATCAAGTTGCTCGCCAGCCACTTCGCTCATCAGATTAGTACGCCAAGGAGAGCACTTCCATTGAGGACGTGTCCAAATCAATTATCAAGATCAGCAAGCAGCTCTTGGAGAGTAAGAGAAAGCGCAAGACAGTGCCAGTCTAGGAGCCGCCAGTAGGGTTTTCTTCGTTACCTTCTACTTCAAGGTCAAGGCCTCGAGTTAAGGTTATCTTGAAGCAACCCGAAGGGGTTAGACTTAGTGGAAACACAAAGGGGAGTACTGGCAAACGGAAGCAGAAACAGGTAGAAAGGGCGCCTGAAGTTCTAGTAGAGACAGTCATACAAGCCGAACCACATCTTTCACCTCCTAGTTCGCCATGTTCACCACATTCGCATCCTATTAATATAGATTCAGAGCCGGAGACACCAGTTCGAGGAGCATCAGAGATAGTTGATCCACCACAGGTTGATACATCAGCAGCAGTCTCTCCTCGAGCTGATAATATTGCTCATCCATGTTGGCTCGAGAGATCTTTGGGAAGACAGAGGCGACAGCCTTCATATCACCTTGATTTGTCTGAGTTTGGCGACCCTTATCAGGGGAGGTCGAACAAGAAAAACAAGAAGCAAGTGCACATTGAGAAGGCTCTAGAATCAAAGATTGTCATAGAGGTTGCTACACCACCAGAGGGTAAAAGCCTGGACAAGGTTGAGGTTGGTGATTTCACCTTCGTCAAAGCAAATATTGGCAGGACCACTCAAGAAATAGATGTGAGCCTTCTCAAGATTGTCACAAATAATCTTGAAGAGCGCATCATGAAGGACGGAGAGGATAAAGCGCTTCTTAAGGCTGAAATTGGGCAACTTCGACAGTATATCTTTGATCTTGTTCATGGAAATCCAAGTAGAGTACCTGTTCTTCCACAAAGCACACCTACAGAACAACAAAAGTTGGATCAGTTAGTCAATCATGGCAAACTTCTGGACAACTGGGTTGAAAACTTCATTGTTACAGGTCGGCATCTTCTCGTAGAGCTATATCAATTGAGGAGTGATGCGCATGGACTTCGTCAAGGGATCCAACAACTCGAGATTACAGTAGCAGAAGGCATGGCAAAGGATCGTGTTCTCATATCCCAGTTGGCAGTTTCATATGATACTCTGGAGATAGAAGAGAAAAAGATCTTCGCTTGGAGAGAGCAACACCTTTTCAGGATGGAGACATGCAAGAGGATCTCTACCAGGTTGAATACACTCAAGGAGAGCGTTACTGGAGCCCTCAAACTCATCAGCAGCTTTGTCACTCAGATCCCGTGTCGTTATCATCTTGAGGATGGCATGTATGTTAAACTTGATGTAGTACAAGTTGAGTTTGAAGAGCTGGTTCGTGATAATCTCGAGGGGATCCTATGGCATCTAAGTTGGATCACATCTCAGTGATGACAACTAGTTTCAAAAAGGCAACTAAAGAGGTCAGAGTATGCATGGGAGCAATCAGGGATGGTGACAGAGAGTTGAGCAGGTAGATTGTCATCGTGGACAGCGTCAAAATCCCAAAGGATAAGGAAATCGATCAGTTCCTGGACAAGATGTTAGATCATGATGATCTGGAATGATCCGCCAGTTGGAACCTGCAGTTATTTTCAAGGATAGAGTCAAGAGCAGCAGTTAACTCGACATCTAGTCTTGAGTTCTTATTGTTGATTTCATGCATGCACATCTCTTCCTTGGAATTATCTTCGCAAGAGTTTAGACTTTCACTTAGGAGTAGTTAATTGATGTTAGTTATCAGTTACTTTTATTTCAAATAAGGACGTGCATGCTTGCACTTGTCTAGTTCAATTGAGTCATGTTTCAGTTAACTAATGGTAGCTTCCTAGTTAACTGTATAGTTTGCTTTATTTAGGGTTCAATTGACTCAAGGTGATTTTAGGGTTCCCTACACTGTTTAATGTCTATAAATAAGAGTTTTTTGCTCATTTGTAATTAACTTTTGCACGAGATAGTAATATATGCTGTGCCTACCTTGCCTGTAATATTGTTGTTTTGTATCTGTTCACGAGTTTTTACTATGATGATGAATTGTTGTGCCACTTTGCCTTCATGTTATTGTTATGGTATTTGCTTATCTTAGTTAAATATAGTGGCTAGTTGATCATTTATTGTATGCGTGTTTCGCCTATGCAATTTGCTGTCCTAGTTGGCTATTTTATGTTTTGTTTCTAATAAGCCTATTCAGATGAACAAATTGCCGAGCCACCTTGCCCTCACATTGTGAATTTGTACCTAAAGCTTATTGTTTCATGTGTGTTAATAAACTTCTTCCCAACCAAGCAAATAGTTGTGCCACCTTACCTTCACGTTGTGAATTTGTACCTGAAGTTTATCGTATAGAACATTCCTACTCCATTTCCTCATGCTCTATTTTCTTGAGGAGATTGGATAGATTAAAGCATTTAGTCTAGTTGTAGTTAGAGATCTGCGAAACCAGAAAATCCTTACTTGCAACATTTGTGGTTTTTCTTAACCTTGTGCCTTTTCCAATTGAGAACAAAAAGATAGGATTTAGATTACTTTACTATTCCACGTATTTCAACATATGAGGGAGCTTATCCTCCTAATTTGAAGAGCACTCATTACGCAATGTGCATAGCTGTCTGTACCAACTTTCACTCCAGAGGTGTTAGTTGTTGCACCAACATAGTGAAACCATGTTTTAGCAAATGCTCATCAATTTTGATATACCAGGCTCTTGGAGCCTATTTGAGACCATATAGGGATTTAACAAGTTTGCATACCTTTTCTTCCTTTCCAGGTGCAACATATCCCTCTGGTTGGGTCATATAGACTTCTTCCTTAAGGTCTCCATTAAGAAAGGCACTTTTTATATCCATTTGATACAATTTCCATCCAAATTGGGCAGCTAAAGAAAAAATCGTTCTAATGGTTTTAATTTTTGTTGTGGGAGTAAATGTTTCTTCATAGTCTATCCCTTCTTTCTGGGCATATCCCTTGGCTACAAGTCTAGCCCTATGTTTATCTATACTACCATCTGCTTTATACTTAGTTTTAAAAATCCATTTACAACCAATTGCTTTCTTACCAGGTGGTAGATCGACAAGCTCCCAAGTGTTGTTTTTCATCAGAGACTGATACTCTGCATCCATAGCCTCTTTCCAAGGCTTTGATTCTAGTGCTTCTTGAACATTAGATGGCTCAAAATTTTCAACAACTGAAGCCATTAGTGCAAAGTTTACCTCATTGCGAGCCATGTTGCAAGTCCTTGGACCTATAGTGGAAGTGTCTAGAACTCCATCTAGCTTTGCATCTCGAATGGTACTATTGTGATTCTAAGGTACTCTTTCCAAGGCTTTGATTCTAGTGCTTCTTGAACATTAGATGGCTCAAAATTTTCAACAACTGAAGCCATTAGTGCAAAGTTTACCTCATTGCGAGCCATGTTGCAAGTCCTTGGACCTATAGTGGAAGTGTCTAGAACTCCATCTAGCTTTGCATCTCGAATGGTACTATTGTGATTCTAAGGTACTCTTTCCAAGGCTTTGATTCTAGTGCTTCTTGAACATTAGATGGCTCAAAATTTTCAACAACTAAAGCCATTAGTGCAAAGTTTACCTCATTGCGAGCCATGTTGCGAGACCTTGGACCTATAGTGGCAGTGTCTAGAACTCCATCTAGCTTTGCATCTCGAATGGTACTATTGTACCACTTTGGTAAAGGTTTTGTGACATTGGTGGGTGTTGATTGATTATCAATGTTCCCATCATTTTTACCATCCAAGTTGAAGATAGGAGCACTATTTGTAGAAGGTGATGAAGTGGGAGGAGAACTAGACTCACTCTTCTCATCAAAAATTACATCCCTACTAATGTAAATCTTCTTTGTATTGGGATCCATGAGGCGATATGCCTTGGATTCATTACTATATCCAAGAAGAATACATTGCGTTGACTTTTCATCTAGCTTCTTCCTTTTTTGTTTTGGAATATGCATATAGGCAGTGCATCCAAAAACACGAAGATGTGAGATAGAAAGCTTTACCCCTGTCCATGCTTCTTCTGGAGTGATGCCATCAAGGGCTTTGGTTGGTGCACGATTCAAAAGATAAACTGTTGTGTGAACAGTTTCAACCCAATATGCGTGCTCTAGTTGAGAATCTTTCAACATACTGCGGACCATCTCCACAATGATGCGGTTTCTCCTTTCAACAACTCCATTTTGCTGAGGCGTGTATGTTGCATTCAATTGACGTTGAATGCCATTTTCCTTCAAATATGTGGAGAATTTTGTGCTGGTGTATTCCCCCCCTCGATCTAAGCGGAGGACACGAATACGATGATTCATATCTTTGTCCACAAGAGTGCGGAACTCTTTGAAGTAGGCATAAGCTTCATCTTTATGCCGCAAACAATAGACCCACATTTTCCTTGTGTGATCATCAACAAAAAGTTGAAAGTACTTGTATCCATTGTGACTAGGGGGCATAGGACCACACAGATCGATATGCATCAATTGCAAGGGGTGGTTGGCACGATGCTCACTAGGATAGAATGGTGCCCAATGATGTTTTCCAACAATACAGCTAGAAAAAATAACACTCGACTTCTCAAGTGAGGGAAGCCCTTTGACCATGCTTTTCTGACTGAGTTTCAACAAGTAACTAGTGCTCAAGTATGGATAGAGATCGTCATAAAATAAATCACGATGATATTAAATTACACTCATCCCTTTTACATTCGTTCAATATATATATATAGGACTTGTATATTATAGGAAATGTCCTATAACAACTTGTGACTAACAAATAAACAAACTCCCAAATATATGAGTTGTTAAAACAACTCATAATACAAACAATATTAATTAAGTGAGCTATAATAACAACTCACTTTTATTGTAGCACACATTATTATTTTAACCCATGTGAACAATAATTCCCAACATTCGCCCCCTTAGTGCGAACATGGTACGAACTCACACCCTTCATCTATAGTATGCCCCTCCCTGTGGCATGTCCAACTAACTCATGACCTTGATCCAAAGAAAGGCTCTCTCCTCCCATGGTTTTAAACATGGCTTACATGAACAGGAACCTCCACTCATCTGTTCACCTCGTGTGGTTTTCTAGATCCTCCCACAAACCCTTTCAAGATCTATGAACTGCATTACACTAGTGCTTTTGTTCGCCACTATGCTTGTACATTAGGGAAGTTACATAGAAATCACCATACATATAAGAAACTGGGAATGAAACATTGTGTATTGTTTCCCCCCCACAATGTGAAATTTCCACTTATTCACACAACCTGTAACATTGAAAAATATATCATGCTGCATAAAAGGAAATGTCACCAAAGCTGATGAGCGACCCCGTTGTTGGTGATTGTCGAGAGGACGTTGATTGTCCTCCAACCTCCGATGCCTTCTGCCTCCAATGTTGGATTTATCTAAAGCACATATTCTTCATCACTAGGACATGATAACTCTTCATCATTGGCATGGTTTTCCCAGTCAGTTTTTTCAGCTAAGGAAGCATGATGATCCAGATTATCATCTAGTAGATCTTGTGCCCTCTTCTTACAATTCAAAATTACATGTCCTATTTCATTAAAAATAGAAGCATTTGATTTTTCCTTTTAAAGGAATATTCTTAGATTTGAACTTTCCTTTTCTTGCTTTGTTATGTAAAAATAAGACCTCTTCAGATTTTGATTCTTCATTATGATCAAGTAGAGTAGATATTACTCCTTCAAGACTAATGGTTACCTTACTTAATGTGAACACCATTCCAGACATATGCTTAGGAAAACTATTCAGAAGTATTGCTTTGGCATCATCATCTTTTACTTTCTCATTAATCCCAACTAGCTGATTTAGAAGAGAGTGAAACTTACTGATATGATCTGCCATTTTTGTACCTTTCTCCATCTTCAGTCCATACAATCTCTACTTCAATGTTGTCTTGGCACTTTCTGCTTCAGATCCAAAAAGCTTGTTTAACGACTCCCAAATCTCTTTTGCTGACTTCACAAAATCTGCACCAGTTGGTGTTACTGAGCTAGGTTTGACAACATCCCACAGATCTTTTTCAATCAAATGTAACTACATCTGTATCTGCCAAGTATGAAAGTCTCTTCCTTCAAATTTCTCCATAAAAGTTAATTTGTTCATAATTACTCTTTTAATCAAAGGTGTCGGGCTCAACCGATAATACACCTTGACTAAAACACTTTGACACAAGAACGATTTTCCAACAACAATCCCACTAGAAAAACTATTAAAAACTTTTTTTTGAAATAATATAACTAAACAATAACTAAAGACCTACCAAACTTCTCCTCCCCAATAGTAAAAATGAATCTTCATAAATATTAAGCCTCTTATAAAAAATAAAACTACACAACATCAAAATAAAGCCTGCCCAAAAATCCTGCCAAGGATGGAGTCTCCTAGACTACATGAAAAGGAGGAGTAATCACCAAGCCAAACTGATATGAGTTTGATACAGACTGCAAATGCAAACATGCGGGTCCAAGGTTTCAAGAATGATATGTACTGACTGACAAAATATAGTACCAATCTGCACAAATCTCAGGCCACCGACAGTCACCACTCCTCCACACGGGTTGCAGATCTAAGTAAAGGATTCCAATGTCAAATGCCGATGAAAAAACTATGTCCCTGCAAGATGAATATGGGGGAAGAGACGTGATGCACACTTCCATCAATAGCCACAAAGAGCTCTATGAAAATAAATGCCAACCAATCCAAGCACACCATGAGAATGTCGGTCAATTTGTGGAAAGACAATCCAAAATCTTGCCAACACTCCTGCAAACCTCCAATAAAAAAATGCCCAATCCAAATATGCAGACAGCAACAAAGTAATAAAATGAGAGAATCCAATCAATGCAAAATCTGGCCACAATACAGAATGCCCTGCAGCTCTCACTATCGTGAGTGAATCGCCAATCACATGAGCCCCTTTTTTTTATTTTTCAATTTGTGCCTTGATGAATCACGAGACCACCGGGATCTCTCCAAGCTTTCGGAACAGCATATCTACATCACACCCACGTTTTCCCGAGCTCTAATACCATATTGGAAATATGGACAGAGATAGTCATAATATAAATCTTGATGATATTAAATTACACTCATCCCTTTTACATTCGTTCAATACATATATGTAGGACTTGTATTTCCTATATTATAGGAAACGTCCTATAACAACTCGTGACTAACAAATAAACAAACTCTTAAATATATGAGTTGTTAAAACAACTCATAATACAAACAATATTAATTACGTGAGTTATAATAACAACTCACTTTTATTGTAGCACACATTATTATTCTAACCCATGTGAACAATAATTCCCAACAATATTTAGGTTTTTTTTCTGAGATTTTTTTATAAATATGTGTTACATCCCTTTCCAAAGAAACAAGTTATTTTCTAATGGCATTATAGTATGGAAAAAGGCAACGGGTGATTGAGCAACTCCTAGTCCTAGTCCTGTTCATCGAGCTCTGTAGAAGGCAACTACAAAGTGCAAAGGTAGGTAAACTCGTATAGTGTAGATGCCCGTCCTAGACTCCACTCTATGTCGCCAGCCGACCTTCTTGTTGACGGGCGTATTATGACCGCACCAACACAGAATAAAGTTCCCAACGGTCACTCTATCCTCTCTTGATCAAAATCTCCTACATGCTAAGATTGTGAGAAAGATCATGCATTCAACTCCAAGGTTCCTTTATGTAGTGGATACAGACTCAGTTGGCTCGATGTGATTTGTTGGTATCTCAAGGGGGACTTACGTAATTGTTCAACCGGAGATCAAAGAGAAGGGGTTTTCACAAGATTCGAAAGATTTGTCAATGAAGCACGGGTTTCCTAAACTAACCAGAAAAAATGTGGAAATTGAATGGTTGTAGGGATTAGAAAATGCTACGATCTATCCTAGGCGTGGGACGTGGAGATTAAATTTCACAAACTTCAACCAAGCTCTGCTTTACCTCACCTTGGACAACTTCCACAGAACCGGTGCAATCTTCAAAGGAGTAACTAGAGGTATTCAGATCACAACTTAACATGAAGATACCATCACAACGACGCATACCAACATATAAATCATAATCGAAGTTAAGTCCAAACTGTTCCAGTTGACCACACAAGGAGAACTCACCATCAATGAGCCCACTAGTGGTATGGATTAATGAAGCTTGCTTAATTCAACCACCAAATTCCACAACCATCTATGTGCATGAATTAAAATCTACTTTATTCTATTTAAGCTTTACTTTAAGATCCTAAGCGAATTGGAAGGACGAAGAAGTCTCACTAGCTACCTACAACAAAAGATGAAACCACAAGCAATGATAACTCTTTTTATTATAGGAGTGTTCACAACAACTTCTTACAAAGCATTTAATTTGAAAACTTTCCTTCCTCTTCAATCTATGCTATGCTATCAATCAATCTATGCCATGCTATCCCTCTATGCTCTATCTCCTGTGTTCCTATCTTCAAATGATGTACAAATGAGGGGGGATGCCCCTTTTATAGATGGCCAAATCCAATGGACGGCTCAGATTGAATTACAATGAAGGGCTCAGATTGAGCCACATAAGCCCTAATCAAGATTCTTCCCTAAAAACTACCACAAAGAGGAGTGGGGTAATAAATGAGCAAAAAATTCCCCACTTTATCCCGAAATCATAGTGAGTAATTAATGCCCACCATCATCCTCTAGAAGGTCATTATCCAACAAGGCATTTCCATTCTCCTTCTCTTTGACAGCGAATTTGATGAATCTGACTAACACCGCCTCAACCTCCTGAACTGAAATAGGTGGAATATGGTTGAGCTGAAATTCAAGCACCGTGACTGTCTGCCCATGCCGAGTACAAGATTTTCTCCAAGCATCTAAGGCATCCTGAGCACTCTGAACAATGTTGGAGAAGGTTGAAATGTTCTCAAAGTCCACCGGGACAAATGATCTCACGTTCGATAAGAAGGGCTCCAATCTACCCCTTAGGCCATCTGTAGTCATCTCCTCTGGAGTCATTCTTCTAGCAAATATAGACTCGAGTGTGCTCAGGCCCCTTCCAAAATATTTCCCATAGCCTTTCTAACTCTGGCCAAATATGCCTGTGCTGCATTGAAGAAACCTCGGCCCGTGACTACTAAAGAATACCAACTGGTGAAGTCATATCTGTCACCCTCCTATATCACGCCTCCCTCCACCAGAGTCTGCAAGGGCATGTGCATCAAAGCCTCCAAACAAAGAACAGTCTTAGTCTGATAGATATGGGTCTCGCTCCAGGCCTAATCAACGGTGTCCATCCGTGCCAGAATGCTAGAGGCCTGCTGTTAAGAATGAATGAGATCCTCCATGAACTTCTCTGTCTCAGTGCGAATATTGCCAACCCACTTATCTGTCTCCTGACCCATCCTCCTCAAATCCTCCAGGCCGCGGGAGTTCCACTCAAAGGTCAAATGTTGGATTCTCTTGCCTACACGGACAGGCTAAGTGTTGCATGTAACCAACCAATATCCTATGCTCCCTCTTCAATCGTTTGTGCTTTCCTTCGGTTCGGAGCAACCTATCCTTGAGTGCCTAATAGGAGTTGTCACACTCGATTATTTGAGCCCCTGTAGGGCGGCCTAACTCCATAGTGGTGACCACATAATTTTCCGGAACAATAGCATCTCGATCACACTCAATCCTAGGAATGGCCACATGCAGTGTGCGAGAACCATCCTCATCCGTATAAATCTTTGAGAACTTTCTGGCCTTCTCTGGCGGTGCACTAATTCTACTAAGGAATTCTTCCATCTCAATCGTCGGGTCAGTCTCCTCAATAGGGTCCCTTCTCATCCTTTCCCTTAGCCAATTTGGCACTGCCTGTTGCGGGTCACAAACAATAAGTGGTTGCTCTTCTCTCGCTTCTTCTTCACGCACTTCTTCTCTATTAACATTCTAATGGGTATCTCCTCCTGAAACTTGAGCCTCCTGCCCCGCAGTAGTCTCATCCTCCAGAGCTGTCTCAATGAATTGCTAGAATTGGGTGCCTATGGCCGTTTCTTCCTCTTCTTCTTGTTGGTTCTCTCTTCTAGGCACATTGACACTTTGACCAATTGACTCCCTGCGGCATGGCTGATTTGATTCCTGCAATTCTTGTTCTTCATTCAATCTACTTCTTTGGACTGCAAACAATGAGACCTCCTGTACACTTGGAGAGCGAGCCCGTGATGGTGTGGATGATGCTTCCTCAACTCTCTAAGGCATCTGCTGAATTTGTTCCTCTCTTCGTGGTTCTGAAGCTTGGGTGACCTGCTTCCTCTTTTTGACCGTTGGAAGCCTCTAGTCACCCATTAAGTTGTAAGTGAGAGAAATTGACCTGCTCTTAAGTCTATTCACATGCCTCTCCACCCAATTTCTTGTAAATGTCAACACTGGTATGCATAATGTATCCAAATCCGTAATCTCCAGCTCTGACCAATCAAGAAGAGGGACTGCTATATTTCTCACTGTCTCATAATCAGGCTGCATAACATTCATGTCCTCATCTACCTGGTCTGGAACTGGAATAATCTCGCACTCTCTAATCATGTTCAAAGGTATCCTGGAAAACATCCTTCTCCTAATCTCAGCATCATCCACCGCATTAGCCCATAAATCTTCAATATGTGCCTTGTGTCTAAACTCCTCAGTCAACACCACTCTGATATTCCTGTAACGATCATAATCTTGCCTACAAGTGTGGTACTAGAGGTGAAGAACTGCAATTCATCTTCAGCTTCCTTAGCTACTTGCAAGGTGGGACAAACTTCATCTGAATTTCCCATGACGATAGGGAAGTCAAGACCTCCTTTCTTCTTCTTTTTTTGAATTTTATCATAGGCAATGAGCTACCTAGATATCTCTAGCATCAATATTCTATTTGTGGGGCATCTCGGCAATCTGAAAGTATACGATGTGAACCCCTACAGCCTTATATATGAGAATTTCAGAAATTGGATAAACCAACATCCATACCTCTCAATCAACTCCTGAGCTTCCTTCAATATTCTTTGATGATTCCTCTGCTGAAGAGTCCTTGTTATGTGCATGGTGAAGGCATCATTAACTCTTTTGTAGTGAGAGGTGTTGTTCAAGTGCAACTGCGGGCAAGCCTCATGTATCTTAAACTTCTCAGGACCACACCCAATCGGCTCCTTATAAGATATTCCCCTATATTTTGTCATTCAAGCCAGCATATAAATCACATATGAACTCATATAAAAGGTCTTTGTTCTTCTCAAATTTCTAAACTGTTCGTGTATATTATCACTTATCATCTTTGCCCAGTCAACACGATCTTTGCCTTCTAGCACAATGCTAATGAAATAGAACATCCATGGCTCGAGGATATAGGATTGGGGACTTCCATTTACCCTACTGAGCATCATAATCAAGTCGCAATATTCTTGTTTTACATCATCTAAGATTATCTGTCTGGGCAACCTGGTGCGAGTTGGCCTGGGTTTCTTCATCCAAACAGAATTTATCAAGCCTGCACACCTCTCAAAAGAAGAAGCATACATTCTTTCAGCTCTTTCCTTCGTTCTGTAAATCATCTCTTCAGAAGCAAGAATTCCAAATGCCTCTCCGATGGCTTCAGGCGTGAGGTTGGCAAACAACTTGCCATCAGGTGAAACAATTCTTCCCTGCTCTGGTGTGTAGCAATTGGTGCATTCTATGATCAACTCTGGACATCGAATGGTTGGCTGAAAACCAGCTGCCACATAGAGTCCACTCTTCACAATATTGTGTGCTATGACTAACGGAGGATAATCACCTATCCCATGCATCCGACTTCTGAGTGCTCCCAAATTAAACGAGCTAAGGTTTGTGTCGCTCAACTCTCCCAACTTTGAAGTGAATTTTGATTCCGGGAGAAATGGTTTGCTCAGCTTCTTGATCACTGCCTGCCTGGACACACTGGCTTTGTTGGATTCAGCATTCGCAGCCTTGTTTGCTCTTGCAATCGCTCCTCTGTTCACTTCAGCCATCCTGCAAAATAAAATAAATGATATTCATTAGAAACTTCACTTAGGAAAATAAATTAACTTTGTGATGACTAGCATATGGAGCAAATTTCGAAAAAAGAAACGTCTTCAGCACTGAAATTTTTGACTTCAAACCTCAACAATTTTCCAGCAAAATCAATATCTTCCCAACACTTAGAAATTTCTTGGCTCCTTTCAGCAACCTCTCCAACTTCAAATTTTCTTCACCTTCAAAGCCTCAAATTTGCACTTGCGGCTGTGAGGAGAAATGAAGATTTTCATGGCTCTTATAACTCAGTCTGAGAATATTTTGGCTTCTAGAAGAATGCCTATTTTAGCAGACTCATTTATTTCTTCCTCTCAAGAAATTTGAATTTTCCCTCCTCTAGCAATTTGCACCCCACTAGCATTTTTCAACAAAATTCATCCTTCTAGCGCCATAGAAAAAAATTTATCACAGAGGGCTTAGGCACATTTTATTTCATTCCTCCTGAAAATATTTTATTCATCTTGAGCCCAACGTCCATTCTAACATCACAATCCGTAATATTTTTTTTTTAAATTTATTCCCTGTTGGCGTAAAATCTAACACCTCTGGAGTGCAGGTTTGTACGGACAGCTATGTACACTACGCAATGAGTGCTCTTCAAATTAGGAGGGGAAGCTCCCTCGTTGTGCTGGAATGCATGAAAAGAAAAGTAATCTAAGTCCCATCTTTTTGTTCTCAGCTGGAAGAGGCACAAGGTTAAGAAAACCAAGAACGTTGCAGCTAAGGATTTTCTGGTTTCGCAGATCATTAACTACAACTAAGCTAACTACTTTAAATCTATCCAGTTTCCTCAAGAAAACAGAGCATGAGGAAATGGAGCAGGGATTGATTATAGACGATAAACGTGTTTAGATTCTCTACTTGAAGGCAAGGTGGCGCAACTATCATCTCAATCTAAACAAGCTTATTGGGCACAAACAGATTTAAGACTTTACCAAGACAATTTTATGGAACCCTATGTGGCATAACACTCGATTAAAAAAGTAAAGTCTTCACAAACAACCTTTATCACCACAATCTCACGAAACCCTATGTGGCATAACCTTCAATTATAATGATAAAGATTCACAGAACAGATTTATCACTGCAATTTCTCGAAACCCTATGTGGCATAACGATTGATCACAATGGTAAATTTACATAAAGCAGATTTATCATCTCAATCTCTTGGAACCCTATGTGGCATAACAATTGATCTCAATGGTAAATATGCAAAACAGATCTAACTATGGGAGGAATTTACCACGCCAATCTTATGGAACCCTATGTGGCATAACACTTGATTGAAAGTAGTAAAGACTTCACAAAACGATTTTATCATCACAATCTCACGAAACCCTATGTGGCATAACACTTGATTGAAATGATAAAAGATTCACAAGACATAAAGAATCCACCATTACAATTGCATGAAACCCTATGTGGCATAACACTTAATCATAATAGTGAAGACACATGAACAAATACCAAAAGAGCAATATTGAGGGCAAGGTAGGCGCAGCATATATTTCTCTCTCAAGCAAAAGTTAATTACAAATGAGCAAAAGCTCTTATTTATATACATCAAGGTGTAGGGAACCCTAAAATCACCTTGAGTCATCTACAGCCTTGCAATGCATGCAAGATTTGCTGCCAAACCCTAATGAAGTAAACTATACAGTCAACTGGAAAGCTACCATCAGTTAACCGAAACATCTAATCTAAAAATGGACTATTGTGCAAGCATGCACGTCCTTATTGAAAGCATGTTAACTGGAAGACTACCATCAGTTAACGAAAAACCCTAAAAGAAACTCCAAGTGAACAAAGTGAATCTCAGAATAGATATGCATGAGGTGAGACGGCCAAGTTAACTTGAAAGGGTAACATCAAGTTAACTCCTGTGTGTAATGTCTATCCTGAGAGGTGGAAACTGAAGTCTACTGGTCGCGATCTCGAGCAACCAATCCCTCAACAAGTTTGTTAACTGCGTCAACATCTGAATGTCAGCAACTTGAGCAATCTTAGCAATCTTTGCACACTCGAACTAGCATTTCACTGACTGGCAATTTTGGCGGCTCCGTAACTGAAGTGATGGCGACTATCTCTTCTGCAGCTTGATACAAATCGGTCTCAGCTTTTCTGACGAAATCATGAATTAAGACCGACTTGGTCTTGAACTCAGTCTGTCTACACTATACTCTGTAAAACTCGCCTGTTGACTGTGAACACGGCTATATTCTGACAACTTTTCTGAAAGCTAAAATATTCGGCCGAGGCTAAAATAGCCTCTTCGAGTTATTTTCTAAAAATCGGTGATATGGGTTTTGTCCAAGAAGATTCTAAGACAACCTGCACGTCGATTTGGCGGTAAAATTTGACTTCTACCGATCATGCAAGGAATTTTCGAGAAAATTAGAAACCCAGAACCTGATGCTCTGGAGTAAATTTTCCTGAAAAATTCTGGCACATGGGTTTTCTCGAGGAAGCTATTCTGAATCAACCCAGATGATTTGTTTTGCCAAAAGTCGCCAATTCTTCAAACATGCGAAAGAATTTAAGACGAGAAATAGAAGAAATTAAGACAGAAGAAAGAAGTTTTTAGTGCTCTGCTTCTGCTAAAATCGCCATTTTGTCTGAAGTCTGCTGATAATTCTGACTTGTACCTGCAGAGAAAATGTTTTGATGTCTTCGCCAATGATTGTTGATGAAGAATTTTCCTTTGGTTTGCTAAAATTCGCCTTTGCTTGGAAAAACAAATTTGCCTTGAAGATACGCCTTTGCCTTGAAGAAATATGAATTTTGCTTGAAAAATACGCCTTGTGAATGAAGAAAAACGAATTTTGCTCAAAAATACGCCTTTGCTTTGAAGAAAAACGAATTTCTCTTTAGCTTTGTGAATAATAAATGAAGATGGCGCCATGCTTAAAGAAGATGAAATTCGCATCACTTAGCAACTGCAAGAATTTAAAACCCTAACCAGAATAGAAATCCTCTGATTGGTTGCCTTTCAGTTCGACTGCCACTGACTAGAAGTTCAAATTTGAAAATAATAATAAAATACTTATTATCATGCAAAGGCGCCAAAAATAGAAAATGCTATTTATAGACACGTATATTCTGAACTTCAGTTGACAAACTGGTTGAAGCTCTGAGATTCATCGTTTGACTCTACTGATTCCGAAAAGTCATCTCTTGAGCACATAGGCGTCCATTTGCTCAAGATACTTCATTTTTTATTAACTCCCTATTTTATAGCCTAAAGATCAAGTACGACCGGGCCAACTTCGGCTTTCACCGGGATTCTGGATGACGGTGATGCCGGTGATCGACCGAGATAATCAACGGAAAGCCTACTGAACAAGGAAGAAATGTCTGCTGGGAGACACAACTGCAAAATCCATCGTTTAACCCCTTGAAAAATTAGGCGCACCTGATTAAATCGCTTTACGGGTTCCAGACTTGGCCATTTTCCTAAACTCCACCGACACTTCAAACACCGCTACCGGCAAATGGTGAACCCTCGATAATGACGAAGCTCATCGCGATGACTGAGACATTCCCGCATTCAACTGTCAGATCCATGACAGCCTAAAGCCTATGGTGCTATGGCCCTTAAAGAAAAGCGCCCCTGGCTCAAGGTTGCACTTTTGTCATTTCGACGAAAATCAAGCGGCATCAAAAACACCCTACTTTGACAGTTGATATCTGGAGCTGGGATGACCCGATTCAGGCATTATCTGTTTTAACGGACAACCAGGAGGGCCCTCAAGAGAAGTCCCTGGAGGTATCAAGGCAAGAAAACTGCTTCTAAGACCTCAAAAACTCCAGTGCGTATTTTATTTACGTTTACCGCTCCCAGACTTGGCCATTTTCTGGATGTTTTCGGACATCTTCACTTTGTAATATGACACCAAAGACCTCGCACGCACGAGCGACTGCCAAATGCTGAAGGCTGACGGCTATGCTCGTTGGGAAGATAAATTGATTACGCCCAATAGTCGTGAAGACTTCGAACGTGAACAGGCTCATCTAATAAGCCTAAAGGCTAGGCGCCTTAAGACTATGAAAATACACTGAAAACCATTTGTTGGTTCG
>VDFB02020426.1:0-10350 GCA_007258455.2 Sequoia sempervirens | reverse complement strand
TCATTCTCTATCAAAACTCTTAAGTGCACCTTCATTTTGTAGATAAAAAACTTTCATAGCAACTAATGTCCATTGACATTCTTAATCTTTGTATCAAGTCCAAGCTATAGAATTTCCCTTGAGAATTTTGCTTGCTTAGAGGATATAAAAGGTTGTCTATGTTCCCATTTGGAATTTGAGGAAATATTAATGCTTTGCAGTCTAGACCCAAATAAGAGGTTATGATTGTAAGTAGGTTTCTATGCTAAATTATTCTCATAACTTTGCACTCTCTATCAAAACTCTTAAGTGCATCTTCATTCTACAAATCAAATACTTTGATTGCAACCATTATCCCATCCTTCAACACTCATTTAAATACACTTTCACAGAACTACCAACTCCAACTAATCATGTAGCCAACATTATCAAGACTCTTGATTTGACAGAGACATAAACAATAATAACTAAAACAATTGTATAATACTGAATTTTCAAATTGAAGAACATTTTGAATTAGAATTCTTAAAATAAGATAGCTTATTATTAACATTATACCATCAAACACTGAATTATCAAATTAAAAACTTGAAGAGAATTTGGTTACATAATTATCAAATTAGATAAAAGAGTACAACCCAATATTACTATTTTCATAAGAATTGGTTTTAATTATCAATTGAAGAGGGTCCTAAAACAAAATTACAAGAAGCTTACCCCTATGTTGAGTCTAAAAAGACAATCAATTTGAAGAGGGTCCTAAAACAAAATTACAAGAAGCTTACCCCTATGTTGAGTCTAAAAAGACAATCAATTTGAAGAGAATTTCGGTAACAAATGTGTCAAAATAGATAGAAGAGTAACCCAAAATCAGTACTCTCATAAAAAAGCTTTAATGAAAAATATCTAAAATGTGCTACAACTAAAATTTGACTTTATACTATCAGGGGCCTAGCCTAAGTAGGACCGTAAAATTGAAAGATAGTTTTAAACTCAAACATCATAAACATATAGAATTTTGTATTAATTTCATAGTACCTACATATCAAAATATTAGCTGGGGGTCTTGTGTCTACCGATTTGAAAAGTATTAGATCTTAAGAAAATGCCAAATTGCTTACCATAAAACATCATTCCTTCTTTGAATGCAAGACGTAATGTTTACTAATGTAAGAGCATCCAAGCGGATTGGAAATCAACATCAACCAAAAACATATTCCATATTGTTAGAGGCACCATGGATTTGATGGCGAAGATTTCACAGTTGTAATATTCATCACTCAAAAGATATTAAAACTTCTTGTTTAGGCTTCTCAATTTATGGAAAGTTTAATATCTCACAGTTCTAAAGGACTAGAGTAAAACTCTTTTGCAGGGGTCTATGGGGTACCATTCCAAGTCTACACACCAAATTTCATGTGAATCAAAAAACTTTGAGTTTTTCACCTACCAATACTCGATTATGTCAAATTGGTATATTTTAATCTTCTCCAAATTGTTGGTAAAGTTTTAAAGAAGGATTGTTGAGGCAATAAATGCTAATTTTTTGATATCTATATTGAAGATAATATGAAGAATCACAGGAACATTAGGATCTTAGATATTAACATCAACAAGAAATTCATTAGGGAGGAGCTTGAGATATGATATAAATGTTTCTGGAAACATATCAACAACAAGATTAGTACTGTTAAACTCAAAGGTTGAATCACACTTCCATGGGATTGTCATATTTGTCACTTTCCTCCAACCATCTCTCATTTCTATCAATGTGTAGCCACCAATTTTACTCTACCTGCATAATACCAGTCTTCTATAACTTCATCTTGCCACGAACCAACACCTTAAAAAATAGCTTTTAGTTATTCTCACAATGTGGTAACCTCTTCATTCCTAGCCTTCCACAAGTGCTATTTTTAGTACTTCATTTTCTTCACAGGTCTTTCTCTATTGGTGAATTTTCAATGAATACCTTGATAATTTATGTGTACCTTTTTCACATGACATCTTTATTATGTAACTGATGATGAATATTAATACTATCCATTAAGTGATTTTGATAGTACTCCATGTGCTTCTCATTATAAGCCTTGGTTGGTTATCTTTAGGCTTAGTTATGTACTTGTTATAGCTAGTATATTTCTCTTTTTGATAATATCTTAAAGCAAGGCATATGAGAATGGAGTATATGCTGCATTGAACATTATTTAAGCCTGTGGCATATGGTATGATTTTTTATTTTCTAGTTTACCTAAAATTTATGTAGGGGTTGAAAATTTGTATCACATATTTTTTAAGGATGGTAAAAAGGATTTAATCATTTTTATTAGTCTTTCCAAGGTATGATAAATGTGAATTAGGTTGAAAGCTAAAGGTTATGATAACTATATAATATTATATTACTAGATGTACATGCAAGATTAATGTTTTGATTTACACTGTTATTTTAGGAGATATAAAATGATGTACATAGGAGTTATAACGTGTAAATTATTTTTTTTTTTATGTTTGATCATGGTTTAAGGTTAAGAGACTCCCAAATAGTATTAAGTTGAATCAAAGAAAAAATATTTCTAAGGTTTTGCATTCCATTACATTTAAGACACCCCTAATTAGTATTAACATAATAGTTTACAAATTTGGTTCAATTTAGTCTATTTTGTTTTGTTGAGCTACCATGCTCTTACTATTCTTGTATAAGCCTCACAAACTTATTTAACCAAATTTATAGACATTAGAACATTATACTTGATGATTTTTTTCTTACATTTTATAGTTTTGTAGGGTGATCACTATTGCACAATGAAATCCAATTCAATAGAAAAAATGAAATTTGTTATTGCCATTGCATCAAATATTATTCAATTGGCATTACAGATTTGGAGTGATCTTCAAAATTCAAACAATATACATAAAAAAATTAAGCAACATACAACAGATTTATCTGAAATAAGACAATCGTCAAACATGGACTTAGATGACATGGAAACAATACTTCATGCAATCACTTATGAGATGGAAAGTTACATTTTCAAATTTGTTTTATTTGTTTCTTAGTGGTGGAGTGTTGTAAATTGTCACCCTTGACAATTTCACACTCTATTGACACCTTATTTTGTCTATAAAATTAATTACATTATTAATTTGTTCATTTGAGGTCAGATTGGGAAATATATTAAAATCCTTGACATATTAAGAAATTTGGGCCAAAAAAACCTAGACTAGGGTGAGGGTGCCCTAGTCCTAAAGGTGTCCTATTTTAATATTTAATATTTTGAATGTTAGCTTTGAGTATTGTAAAATGACCTCAATTCGGCCTATATCTAAAAAGACCAATTGGGATGCATATATAAACAATTTTCCCCTCTCATTTGAATAATTAGGCACTATTATGATCATTCATTCACTATTATGCTCTTATTATGATGTATGAGTTATCCTCTACATGTTAGCTACAAAAATCTATCGTGCTTTATGGATTGACCTCTTGCAAGTCATCAAAGTAATTCAGCCATCCATAAATCAAATTTTTGTGGCAACTTATAGTGTGAACATCACTTCGACAATGGTTTCATACCTAAGATAATATTATTAGTTATCATTTGTTTATTACAGTCAATGATTGTTTATTTGACCTTTTCCCAACCTAGGGTAAGCCCTCTTTACCATCATCATTTGTTGTTTGTGGAGGTGGAAACACAAAAATGGGATTTGACTTAGGTAAGCTCCTATACAACACAACCTTTCCCCCTCTTTTCATGTGTGTAGGTCAAATCCAAAATTTTCGTCAATAGTAGGTTATAGAAAAGTGTAGAGCAGACTTGTATCTTTTGAACCCTATTTCAAGCATCTAAAAATCTCCAATTTTGGACTAGGGCGAATTTGACCCTATCTAGGCACTTCATGCTCTAATTTCATATGCATATTCCTCTCTATCTTTATCTATCAGATTTGTAACCGTTCAACAATTTTTCTTTTTTCGTTTGCATGATAAATTATATTTTTAGATATGGGGTTTATGTCAAACAAGTTGATTAGCATCGAATTTCTCCTCTTTATAACACAAAAGAACCAAACCATAGCAAATTGGATCTCCTTTGAGATATTTATCCAGTCATCAAACCCTAGTTGGTTTGTGTTCTAATGTTGAGTCCAAAGAAGGAAAGCTAGCTCTAGGTTAATTCACTTGTTAGATCTTAGATCTCTTTCCCACCTACCAAGTGGGAAGGAAGAATTTAGGGCGAGTGGTATATCAAAGCACACTCTTTATATTGGTGGAACCACTACACTTTTCAAGTTAGATGCGATGATGAACATTTTCATGGTATTTTTAGGTTGTCATATGCATTATTTCAAAATATTTGTGAAAATCTAAATGATGACCTAAAGAATGGTGAAATTATACCATATTCATTTGCTACAACTTTACAGAGTAGGGTTCTTCTAGTGAGAAACAAGTTTTCATTGAAGTTTTATGATTTTCATCTAGAATGACAATAGTTAACATTAATGAACTATTTGATTGTGGAAAGTTAGTTGTGGTAAGAGTTGCAATACTCTCTTTATTATTCGAGGATATTACCGACTAACTCAGAGTTTTATCAACTATTGACGATAAAATGGAAGTTCATCCCATCTCTCATGATATATCGAAGTTCATTTAGTACTATTGAAAGATCTAGGATGTTATTAGAGGTGAATAATGAGGTCACTTCATCTAGCAGCTCAGCTAAGCTGGCCAGCATCAGGAGGAAGCTCTCCCAGTTGTTGTCGCTGAGTTAAATATCTTCATTTGCAAAACCTTCCAGCGTTGTTCGCTGCAACCATTCATAATAGAGCCCCTTTAGCTCCGCGAATGGGGTAAGGCACAACACTTTAAGCAAAGTTGCCTGCAAATGGGGTAACAACTTCACCTACTTTTAACCTGAGAAAACTCCCCGTTGCTACAAGCCAGCTGCTTTGAGCCGAGCAAAGATCGGGATGGCGACCTCCCGAGACGACCAGTGCTTCACCTCTATGAGCATCACCTAGATGCAATGAGTGCTAAGTGGACCATTCAATATCACGAGAGATGGGTTCTTGTTGAACCACTACTCATGAAACATGGGTCAATGAGTTTGACTCGAAACTACACGGTTGAATCCTGATAGCAATATCATAATTTGACACGCTGTGGAAAAATACCTCCTACTTATCAATTTCATTATTGTCTTTTATATTCATCTCAAAATCATATCCAATGGCCTAGTAACCAAATGACACTTGAGTGTGTAAAGAAAGAATTTCATCTAAAATGAAATTTTCTAATTTGTTGTGGAGCTATAGATGTAATTCACATCCAATTTCATCTTCCACCTAATGAGTGTTCCTCTGATTGGTATGATTGTGATCATAACTATAGTACACATCATTATAAGCAATTGTTTATAGTAATATGTATTTCATAATGTCTTTACAGGGTGGCTTGGTTTTGTAAATGATTGTAGACTTTTTACGAAATCCATATTTTTATAGAATGTGTGAAGGTGTCCACAAAGGCTAAATGGTCATCTAGTGTCAATTGACTCATTAAATATGAGAGGGTACATTATTGGTGATGAAAAATATCCATTATTGATGTGGTTAATTACACATTTTAGTGGAGGTCTAACAACAAATCAGAGAGAATTCAATTTTAAGTTGTCATCAACACACATTGTGGTTGCTGCCTATCATGGTTTTCAATTGGCTCAAAGAAAAGGGTATAGGAAGATCTGGTTGAAGGGTGACTCTCTAAACATTATCAATAATTTGAAGAATGTCTCTCCCTCGTCTTGGACAATTGAGGCCTTGATCAGGGATTAGATATTGAAATTATTAAATCCTTTGATAATGTTTATATTTCCTACATTTTGAGAGAGGGAAATATGTTAGCTGATTTCTTCACTAACTTTAGAGTTAATGATAGCAAGGTGTGGGATTTAAATGATCCTATCCCTTTTGAGGCCACGACTATAATTATTAATGAAGGCTAATCTTATGGTGATCCTTTTGTTCATTAAGGCGTGCATGTCCTTACTCACGTGGTTGAATGACATAAGGGAGGATGTTAAAGTTATGATTTTGAGGGAAGGTTGTCACAAGGCGCGAAGTTCAATTTCATTATGGCATTTATGTCTTGTGGCTGGCTTCGCACGAATTGTGGGTGTTAGTCGCCTAAGTTTCCAGAGTCTTCTATTGGATAGTTCAGCTCTGGGTGGTGTCTATTATTTTCGCCTGAGTTTCTTGCTATGTGCTTGGTCTCCATTTTCTAGAGTCATGGGTGGGGACATAAATCGTGTCGATCCTAAATCTTATGATATTGCTAAGCAAAGAAAGGAGGTGTGGGGGATTCTTGAAAAGGGCGGTTTAACACCATATATGGAGAAACTGCATGGCAACAATCCTTAGGTCATCGAATTGGTTGTTGAAGGGTGGAAAGAGAGAACCCTGAATTTGGGTGGTAGGGAAATTATGTTGGATGAAGAATTCATAGCCCAAATTACAGGTCTGGCTATTCAGGGTATGAAGGTGTTTAGAGATAAGAAAGAATAGCAGGTCACAATGTCTCTTTACTTCAAGAAGAATGAGGCTGATGACTTGAAGCCCACTGATGACTCGCAGAGCAGGATTCGAAAAGGAGGGTTGTTCGAGGAAATCACCAATTCCATTCGTAGGATGAAGTCTCCTATCCCTGCTGGTAAAGGTATGGAAGCTTCTGTTGAAAAGGTTCATGTGAGTTCCTTAGATGAGGATGTTGTTGTGGGAAAACGTATTGAAAACTTTGATAGGGAGAATCTTTCTAATGTGTTGGGTTCGGCCCGAGAAAGTGTTAATGTGCTTTTCAAACTTTTTAAATGGTTCTTCCATGAGATCAATAGGACCAATGTTTGTATTAGAGGTGTTGCTAGCAATGCTGAGGACCCTTCTGTCCAAAGCCAAATTGATAATCTTATGGATGGCCTCAATACTGTTGCTAATATTGTGGCGGAGGAGACTGTCAATCTGAAACAAAATATGAAGGGAAGAATGTTATCCCTTGAGGATAAAATTGATAAGATATGGAATGTTGTGATGAATGATGGAGATGCCCCTAAAGTCTTGGCTATGTTAGACTCTGCAAAGGCTATTTCCCCTATGACCACTATTAAAAAGAGAAAGGAGAATGTGTCTGCTGATGTTATTGTTGTTGAGGGTAAGCTGATGGATGTGGATTATGCTACTGACAAGGGTGCTGCTAAGGGTTCTATTTTGAGTAGTGAGGTAAAAGCTGGTGGGCCTGGGGTTAGGACTAGAAACAGAATGAAAAATCAGGTTGGGGCCTGGGGTATTGAGGTTTTCAATACTGTGGTTAAGGGGTAGAAGTTGTTGAAATTCTGAACAATATGTAGTGTTGCTAGCTGGTTTTCTTCTTTTTGGCTATTTTTTGGCTGGTGGTTTGTTGTCGATGGGCTGATTGTTGATTAATGTTGTTTTCTTTTTATATCAGCTGTTTTATTTTGTAAAGGGTTTCGAGCCCCTTCAAAACCCATCTTTTACCTCTAATCAAAACACACATTGTGGTAAAGTGTGCATTTGGAAGGCCAAAGAGAATGTGGTAATTTTAGAATCGAAAATGTGCCATGTCCAAATTTGAAAATGCTTCTAAAAGCCATTATTTGTTGTTGTATATTGCATAATATGACGTTGCACATTGTGCGAGATGAAGATGATACGCACGTGAAGACATTTTTGCTAAGAATAGAACAAATATGCCAACCAATGAATTAGTTGATCTAGTTGCAACACTTGCTTGAGAAGCATTAATAGTCCTTTTGTAAATGGTGATATGCATAATGTAGACATGTAGAGCCATAAAAACCAAAAGCTTAATTGATTTTGTATAGATTTAATAGATCTCGAAATATGTTTTCAATTTTGAATTAATTTTGTAATTGTTTATATTGTTTCTATTAAGTTTTGATTCTTGTATGAATGTTGAGATTTCTATGTGGGAGATAAAACACCTCAAATTTGTGTTTTCTTTTTAATTGGAAGTCCTCAAATCGATGTTTATTTTTAATAAAATATTAACATGTAACAAGATACATTTGACATGTCTTATTTGCAATATATGTGGAATTTTTCGTAATTATTATTAGAAAGTCCTTTCATTGTGAAAATGTTGGGAAATGAAAAAATAATTATAAATTGTAAATGAAAAAAGATGCAAGATATTATTAGTGTTCATAGATGCAAGATACTAACAATAGATTGTCCATACTTTATCATCTTAGTGGGATCATGTGAGAAAGTTCAAAGCTTGTTAAAATGACTGGTTTGTTTCTCCTGTGTGACAATGCTCTGTTTTTATACTAAGTTGTTACATTTATAGCTGAATTGTTTGTCGGTAACTATTACAACTGTTTTGTGTAATTTTGCTTATATTCAATCCAATATAAAAAAAGAATTTATAAATCTGGTAATTATTTTTTTATATAAATTGATAAATGAAAAAAAGAATTTATAAATTGTATAAATGATGTTTTGAGAACTAATATGCCTTGATAGAGCTAGTCCAATAGATTGAGATATGTTCAATACTATATTGCTCTTGTTTTTATTTATTTGAGATTTAACCAATTGCATATTGATTTGGATAAAAATTATAATATTTTTATGCATTGTGAAAAGATATTAAAAGTAAAATTCATGAGACTACCTGCTTCCTTAAATTTGAGAGCTTAAACTTTTAAGGAGAACTGCACTACTAAATTCATGAGACCAACAGCTATAAAATATACTTAAACAATCTCAACGACACCCACTAAGATTTTTAAGAAAGCGCTCTCCATGAGACCTTACCCTTATATAATTATGTTTGACAATAATTGCATTCAACTCTACAATTGTTCTATATGGAGTGGAGGCTGACTTTTCTCGATTGTTTGTAATTTGGCTGGGCTGTAATTTTCTTTGTTCAGACCATTTGCTGTCTCTGTTGTTGGCTACAGTTTTTCACAGCTATACATTGAAACGATTGTAATTTCTTTTTCTTACTTCAATTAAAAAAATAAAATATCAACACTTATTGTCAAGATTTAACCACATTATTGACAGCTATACCAAATTCATATAACATTTAACCGTAGTTGTAATCTTACACGTCCATTGTTTTATTATCAGGTCTTCCCTGCAGGCCGTCATAAACTTTATTGTTCGTGGCGGTTGCTTTTAACATCCCTCTTTGAATCACATCAGTAAATGTCGTCCCTTCAAATCAGAGGGTAGATAAAGCAAAACCGAGGCCATATACCATTACATAAAAAGAATAGTAAAGGCTGATAAGCGCCATTGAATGTCAAAAAGTTCATGCCTTACAGCTGTCGATAGGCATTTTCCCAAAATCAAATGTCAATATTTTGTAATAAAGCTACCTACCAAATAGCTCACACCTAACTCAATGATGTATGATGTAGAATTTAGAAAGCAAAGCTAGAATTACTGTAGCGATAGGTTTCCCAATGTACTCAGAATAGCCAACAGTAGCTAAAGCTGTATACATAAGACAGAACAAGCGGCTAGTGGGAATATCATTCGCACGTTGTAATCAGTTTGTAAGGACGGGCAGAAAATATTATAAATAACCAATGCCATTCTCCATTTTCTTATAGCTGGTCGTTTATATTTGCACGTTTGTAGTTGGATAGTGGCGTCCTGTACCAAGATAATCTGTTATATCCTGCTGGGCCTTTTATTTGCATGCGCCATGGTTAACGGTGCGGTGGGAGAAGTAAAGTATGGTGGCGATGGAGGAGGAGGAGGAGGAGGAGGAGGTGGTGGTGGTGGTCCTGGCCGTGGGCGCGGGCCAGGTAACTGATGGGCTCTTCATGGGTGTAGACCGACAGCAGATGAAGTTTGGATTTAGTGTTTAGGAATTATAATAAATCTGGATTCGGTTTCGAGTTGGTTTGTTGCTTGGAACTGCAGAATGGCTTGGCGCAGTTTCAGACACACGAATTTTTTGTGTAACGTAAATGTGGTTAAGAGTTCGATTTAATCTCATGCTGGAAGAAAAAGAGTTGGAAGATTTCAGGAAGTATTTATAAATCCAATTGCAAATGTATATTTATGCTGGAAAACTCTATGCTGACATTAAATATAATTTATGATTTTTTAAAGTTTATATATTATTAAATAAAATAAATAGCGGTTATGTTCTACTTATTCTTTGGTTCCTGATTTAAGTAAATAAAATAACTTTTAAGGAATTAAATAAAACTAATAAATTTATTAATAAATTTATTTATTTATTAATATGTTTATATGTATGTAATAATTTAAATTATATTAAAAATTGATATATATATATAT
>VDFB02020422.1:0-43963 GCA_007258455.2 Sequoia sempervirens | reverse complement strand
CAACAAGTTGTGCTTTAGCCCGCTAGCTCCAAAAAATGTAGGTAAGGATACCTCAAGAGGCTTCCAATCTCTTGGTATGTTTTAGGGTAATAGACAAAGCCAAATGGTTTAAGCTTTCTACTCTTTAGGTGCTGCTAGACCTAGGCGGGTATACCTATATGAATTGGGTAGACTTGACTTATGATCTTCTCTCTTACAATGATTTTTCCATGATGGCAAATGAAAATGGACAAATAAAATTAAATTTGGTATATATTGTATACCAATATTCAAAACTAAATCCTAATATGCTCAAGCATAGATGTAAAGAAAATGAATGAATCTTAATGGTGAAAATGCAGAGACTAGTGCCTTATTGGGTATGCGGAGTCAAGAGAAATCTAAAACAAGTACTTCGTTCTGGCAGACATTCAAGTTGTTTAGCATTTGATTTAGTTTATAACTTGTATAAACATGCAAGGTTATGATTACCGAGTTCTTCTTAGTGATCCAATTAACATTCTCTAATTACTACAATCAATTTAAAGGGTTTAATCTTTACTGGAAAGAACCAATCAATTGACCATATAGATGCAGCAAATGTGCACTGACAAACCGAATGTAAACTTGTTACACCAATTTAAATAACCAGAAAACACCATATTGGAGACAACTTTAATAATACTTTCAACAAACACCATAAACAACTGATACCAGAAACAACTGCACCATATTATTAGATTTCAATTGATATCTCCATGATTCGAAACATGCAGCATAGTCTCATATTGGAAAAACATTGTATTACACTCTATATTTTCTATCCTCTAACCTATTCTACTTATCGCTCCTTCATTTCATTTTCAAAATGGATATTTATACATTGAGAATACGAAAGGATGCATCCTTTCAGAAATTGAAATGTCACATGTTTACAAAACAAAAGATTAGAGGATAATTAAGCTCTATTAAGCCACAAGTGAGTTTTAGCAAGATGATCCAAATAATCCCAGCGCTCGTATGTATCCGCATCTCCAACCGCATTCTGGATCGTGATTTCCATCTTTATCATCTTCTCATTCTGCTTCGCTCACTTCTTCTAACGTTGTATTCTCCGCAGAAGCTATCCTCATGACTTCATTTAACAATGATTCACTTCATTCTTCCATCTGGCAGCTTCTTTCAGTTCCCCTTTGTCATCAGAGAATGCAATCAATGTTTTCTTGGCAGCATTTATCAAACCCTGTTCGTCCCCTTGCAACTCATTGTAGAAGTTTCGATGTCGATTTATAATATGATTTGCAGCTTCAATTGCTGCACTGTTAGAAGCATCTCTTTGATCTATCTCATGAAACTTCTCCATAATCCATCCATCCATCCTTTCATGCTCCTTTAATGCAGCAAGAGTATGTGAATGTTTGCCCCAAAGTTTATTCAACCAAGGTGTTAAACTATCCTGCCTTTTCTTGATTATTGCAACAATTGCATCATGCTTTCCTTGGGAATAAGCACTTGATCCTACCCAATGATCCTTTATCTGAGAGCTTTCTCCTTGAGTGAGCATCTTGTTTGGCCCCGTTGAAATCTTTTGGCTGAATAAATCTCTTTATCTCATTTGATAATGAATATTACAGGGATATTTATACAATCTGTACAATGTTTTCACAAAATATTCCTCAAAATGAATGAAACTAGCATTAGCAAACCTGCTATCCCAAATAGTAGTCCACAATTGAATAGGTAATGCTTCACCATCTTTACCAAGCTGAGAAATTCTCATTTTTGGAGGCCATACTCCCAACTCCTGTCCAAAATATAGTACCAGATGCATCAACAATGAATAATTCCTAAGATAAAAAGTAGATGATCCACCTTTTATAGCCATCAGTCCTCAATCAAGCCCCCTAGAAATGTACGAGGCATAATCAAATGGCTGAGAATTATGATACTAGATATTTGTTGTGATAATCATGGGAACAATTGACATGTATTATGGGGCATCCATTCCCAATACTTGGCATATTGAGAAGTAGGTGTATTTCATATAAGGCTCAAACAAGTCCACATGATAAGGAGGTCCCTCACTATCCTGCAGAGAATCTGGTTTGCTACCTTGCTTAACTCTATGAATTGGAAACCTCCAACCCTTATAGATTGTATGCATTCTCAAGAATTCCTTCTCCAATTCTTCAGGAATGATCTCCTCATTGTAGAATCCTTCTAATTTGAAAACCTCACCTATTGCTTCTTTTGACAAATGTATCTATGGATTTCCATACAGGTCACAAATAGCTTTATGCTTTGGGTCATAATGATCAGCTAGTAATTTTACCAATTCAACATTCACAAATATATTAGGGCACACCAGTTTCCCTACATTCAGCTTCCATGGATTACAAACTGGTTCAAAGCAGTTTCTCCTATGATAATGGAAATTGAATAATTCATACCCTCTTATGGTAGTCTAGACATCTCCTATGAATTTGCACTTATCATCAAGTTTATCAATTTCTACCCTAAGTTGTGCAGACCTTTTGGCTCTAGGCCCTAAACCAGGCAACTGATCAATGAGGTCCTGGTTTAATCTTCATTCAGTTCCCTCATGTTCTATATCAATTTTTTGTTTCTTCCCTTTCGATTGACTACTTTCACCCTATTTTCTACTTTTAATTTTTCTAGAACTAGGGGAATCCATTTCTTCAAAGTTACAGAAGCTAGAATTTGAAAAGTTGTGACACAGTCACTTACAGTATATTGCTTGAGCTCCTCAAGCTGGAAGATGTCTTGGTTCTCTATTCGTACTGCTAACTCTTCTGCAATCAATTCAACACAAATGTGTTTGATTACACTTACCCTGTTATATCTCGTCACACCATTAATGTGTCAGCTGAAGCATGAATGAAGAGTTATTTGAAACTTGCACTATCGCATCAAGTGTCTTGTCGGTGAGAAATTTTCAAATCTAGGGCGAAATCTTTCTTGCAACGTTCATTAGATCTTTCGCTGAAACATCATGTAGTCACACCGAAGGCTAATGTCTCATCGACAATCATCCTTTAGTTCTTTATGTTTCGCTGTGACCTTTAGAGTCGGGGGGCGTATCATAGACAATACTTTGTCTAACTGAAATGTATTCTTTTGTCTCATGTGGGTCGCTGTAACATTCTGTTGTCGGGGAGACATCCCATAGATAACTTATGTCTCACTGAAATGTCTCCTTAAGTTCACTTCTTATCGCTGTGACAATATTATTCTCTCACTGATGAAATTAATCTTACCGATGAAATAAATTTCATCGGCAAGACCTATGAATCTTCAAAAAGACTCATACCGATGCCAGATGTCTCGCCGAACCCGTTCCTCTAGATTACTCTATTCGGTGAGACTCTCCCCAAAGTATCCTATCAGTATAACTTTCAAAATTCAATGAAACTCATGCCGATGACCCCTTCTCCTGCCTATGAAATTCTCTATCAGTGTGACATTTGAGTCGGCTAGACTACATAGCTTCTTCCCGATAGCTTTTTGATGAAACCCCCATGCGCCTTATCGGCAAGACCCAATACTTTCGGTAAGACATTACTCTGATAGTCCTTTGTTTGGATGATACATCACTCCATGCACTAGTCGATGAGACATACATGAGTTCGCTATGATTCACACTGATAACAATTCTCTTACTGATATGACTTTTCTGTCGCCGAAACAAAAGATGTGTCCTGCCGAAAATCTGCAACAAGTATACATTAGTAAAAAATATGGGTCAGGGAGACCTTCACCCTATCATGCCGATATAGGTAATACAATGAGATATCAAAGACTAGATGAATTCTAATGGATCATATGACAAAATATGAGCGAGACACCATGAGGAAGGAATTTTAAGCTTATGATGAGGACCTATTTTGGAAACTCATGAATGCAATTGATTGTCAAAATTTCAAAATTTTACAGTTCTAAGAAGGCCTTCAACATAGAGGACATCATCAGTGCTATCCTTACCACCAAGGAAAATAGATCCTCTACCACGAATCACACCAGCATTATTATCTCCAAATCTTACAACCCCGCTGTCATACTTATCTAGACTCACAAATTTTCTTTTATCACCGGTCATATGATGTGAGCATCCACTATCAATGAACCACTCATCTTTTTCTTCAACTTGAGCTACAAGATCTTTTTCATCTTTAGTAGATTCAGGAGCCACAAAATTATCTTCAATGGTAGTAATGAAATCCCATTCATATTCTTTTCCATTATCTTTATCAAACTCATCATCAATCACTGCTTCTTCAGCAAAGTGGCATCTCTTTTGGAATCTAGACTTTTTAGGCTTAGATCTAGGAACTCTTTCAGGACATCTTGATGCAAAACGGCCTATTTTACTGCATGAAAAAAATTTAATAGACAATACATTTTCATACTTACCTTTTCCTCTCCCTTCTTTCTTTGCAATCAGTGCTTCCAATTCTTCTACCTCTCTTTCTTTATCTTCAAGCTATTTCAGTTCTTCATCATACTTGGATATCTTTCTAGAACTCTCTCTCAGACTATATCTTTGTATGTTACTTCTGGATACAGTAGCCTTGAATGCAGATTTCGTCTTCAATGTAGATTCACCAAATTCACTTATTTCAAAAGTAGCAAGCTTCCCAATCAATGTGTCTCTTGTCATCTTGTTTACTAATCTGAACTCTTCAATAGCATGAACCTTCATTTTGTAGGAGGGAGGAAAGGATCTGAGTACTTTAGCCACAATTTCATCTTCATCCATAGAACCACTGACACATTTTATACCCATCACTATTTCATTTACTCTCTGCATAAAGGAAGTGATATTTTCATCTTCACCCATCTTCAAATTCTCATACTTTCCTTTCAAGCTCTGTAGCTTAGCCATCTTCACCTATGCATCTCCTTCATACAAAGTTTCTAGTTTTGTTAAAATCTCATGAGATGTCTACAAACCCATCACATTAGCCATCTTTGAACCTGTCAAAGCACTCACCAAATCTTCAACAACCCTGGTATTACTTTCAACATCTTTGATCTCATCAGTAGAAGAGGGACCATTCTCAAGAATAGTATATGGAACTTTTGTAATCTTCCAGTAGGCATCACCAATGCACTTTAGATGACATTGCATCTTGACTTTCCACATTGAGTAGTTAGTGCCATCAAATCAAGCTTTTAGACTTCTTCAAAGGAACCTTCTCTGATACCAATTGTTGGAAAAACAAGGATAGACAACTAAGAGGGGGGTGAATCAGTTGTCACAAAATTTAAAATTTTCTTACTTAACTTAAATCTTAGAACTATGAATAAGCAATTAACCACAAGCAGTTAACACATCAGAGAGACAAAGAACACCAAGATTTTTTATGTGGAAGCCCTGTTAGGGGAAAAAACCATGGTGGATATTAGTCCACAAGATTATACTCTGCTAAAAGTATAATGAAAAATAATAAGGGGAATGCACATGCATTTAGGCACACTACCTAGAGCTCACTGCTAAAATAAAAAAGGGGCTCACTACCCAATAGAGTAGGATTAAAAAATCAGAGGGTATGAACTGAGAAAATAGCTTCTGCACAAGCCTTATTGCAGTTCCAATTTAAGCTCAACACTTCTTCACACTCTGCTCTACAATTGAATTATATTCACACATACACACACAGGATCACACAAATCACCTTCTCAACCCACAACACCAATTAGACAATCGCACTTATATATCCACTACATGAAATTTCATCACAACTTAGTCAGCCAAGAAAATAAAATATATTTGCAATGTCGTCCCAAATTTACAAATAAAATTTTAATCTGAATCCACCAAGGTCAGCCATAGCATAGTGGGGACCCAAATTTAAAACTCCAACACAAAAATACTTCAATTCATTTCACCTTGATGATACACAACACGCTACCACCATCATGTCAGCCAAGAACAAGAAAAATGAAACATATGAAAAAAAAATATACAACCACGAGCACACCAATCAATGTGGACATACCACAAAGATAGATCACAATCTCAAAGCATCCAAGAACACCAAGAAACAATAGAGAAGCATCGACAACAACTGAGATCAACAGAATCACACAATCTTCATTCAGGAACACTAACAAAGACCACAACACACTCAAAACTTCACGCGGACCTCTGAAACTTCTAGTAGATGATCTAAATATACTCAACAATAATCCCTTTAATCCACACCAACTAATATTTAATGTAGAGAACAAAACACCTTCAAGACCTACACAGTTCCATTAGGAACCTAGAACACTTTATGTTACAATTTTCTCAATATCCTCGACATATACAACCTTTAGTACACCAAATGCTAATAGTGTTTACATCAATGACAACCACATATCAGTAGCATATCCACAACATCCAACAAGAAATTCCCATCAAGTTTTATGTACCTCATGATTTCTCCAATAACATCTTCGTAGATCGCCTTAATTGAGCTAGAATAGTAACCCTCGCATTTAGCCTTCTCCAATCTCTTCCTTTCATCTTCCTTGAAGAAAATATCCAACACAAGATTCGACTCCTTATCTCTATAAAATTTCCTACCCTCAATAGAAAGGTCTGTAATTCCAACAATTAGGTCTTCAGTCCCACCAATCTTTAAAACCCTATTTTTCCAGCCTTGAACAAAAGACTCAATCACCTTTGGATCATGCCCATGGATTCTCTCAATATATGGTGTAATCCCTCCCAACTGTATCCATTCCCAAAATTTTGCATTGGACTTTGAAGTATCACAGGAGAAAGATTCAACTCTATTTCGGTCACCACCCATGATCACAATTGCCACAAACCCTAGAAGCTTGAGAAACTTGTAGAGAATGAGAATAATCCTCGAGAGAAAATCCTTAGAGAAACCCACAATCTATGTGGAAGAGGTAAGCTGGTAGGAGGTAATAATGAATCTTGAAGGTTTCCCCTTATGGAAGATAGTCAAATCAACAAAAAAAAGGTCAAATTCAAGTCGAAATCACACCAAGAAGTAACCTGCCACGTGAACAGGATCATGTGAAAAAAGGTGATGATGAAACAAAGCCCCTCCTTAGTAGTTTTGTAAATCATTATTTAGAAAAACAAGGGCATCAATGGAAAGGGGATAATACCATTCCCATATCCTATGTTCAATAACCCCATTGTTAGCAAAAACATCAACAAAACCATTTCCCTCTCTAAATATATGTGAAATGTAGCATTCATCAAAGGAATTCAGTATTTCCATTGCATCTAAAATGAGAGATTCAACTGACCATGAAGGGGGTGTGGATTTCTTCAGGTTATTAATAACATTTAGAGAATCCCCCTCTAACCAAATCTTCTTGAATCCTTTAGATTGAGCAACCGTCAACCCATGATAGGCAACTGAAGAGAAAATATTATTGTTAAGAGCATTGAAGAGAAGATTTATCATTCTTCTAAAAAAACAATCAAGATCATATCATCATGTCAAAGTTCATGTGTGTTCATGTCATGTTTTGGAGCTAACATTGTGATGTAGGTTTCAAGAATTCAAGCAAGCACTGAAGAATCAAATCAACCAATCAAATAAAGAAATCAATCAAGCCAATTCATGAAAGATCCAAGCCTTAGAGTGATGTGTTAGGCTTCATTCCTCTAAGGTCAGCCATTAAAGGTTTGGTGAATTATGACATAACATTGTTCATTCATCAATTCCTTCCATTTATGATCATTTCATCATCAAGTTGACTAAGGAAAACCCCCATTCACCTAAAAACAAACATTTTTCTTCTCTCTTTTTATGTGTAGATTTATAGGTGAAGAAGGATTGAAGATTGACCAAAAGAGAAATTTTACAAAGTTGTATTTTTTATCAACATTGTTGTCAAGACACGGAAACTCATATTCATAAATTATTTATGGCTTTCCGACAGTGAAACCTAGGGAAAATAGAAGCTTGGATATTGCACTAGAGGACACCCAAAGTTGAGGAAAATTCTTGTTCAAATACCCATTTTCCCTTGGGAGAATGAGCCCTATTATAGGTCTTGAAACCAACTTTTTGGAGCAAGTTTTCCATTCTCTACACTTCCTAGATTTGACTAAAAACTATCATTTATGTTTATGTTATTATAGAACTTTGCATTTCAAGTTCTATGTCATATATTTTTGTTATTTAATGCATTTTAAATCATCTTCCAATATTGAAAATTATTCATTTACATGTCATAAGAAAGTGGAGATCCAAGATCTCAAAATAGGGTTGGCTCACCTCAAGGTTGAAAGTTAATCCTATCCCTTTGTGATCTTCTCTCTTTCTAATAAAAGTTTAGAGAAAGGAACCTAGATCCTATTGTTCTAAACAAAGGGACATAGGATCCCTTTTTTTTATTTCATTTTTGTGAACCTGACATTCTTAAACTATAAACTTTCTGAAATTGAAAGTCCTTCAAACCCTAGGTTTAGATTTACATTGCATTAGTTTATATTTCTTAGTTAGGGTTTCATCTTTGCATTCTAAAATGTCATAAAAATTCAAAAACATTGCATCCCATATTGCATCATAGGTTGCATTAGGGTTTGTTTAAGTCACATTTAGATCAGATCTACATTCATATCTCATTCATTAAGTGGTTAAGATATGAAATTTTCCATTGCATGCATGTTGCATCTTTCATTTTAGCTCAAAAACAAGTGAAAAATTGGATAGTTTTATTTAAAATTTACATCAAATCATTATTTTCATAATTTTTCATCTTACAATCAGTCAAATATTGTATTTTACGTCAAAAATTACATTCAAAAAAGTTATCATTAAAATTGCATTTCCATTTAATCTAAAAATATGGACAACTATCACTCTTTAAACTCTTTGCAACTAGAAAAAGAAACATCAAACAACAATATAAAACTTCAAATTTTCACTTTTTAGAACCCTATCCAAGGACTCATTTGCCCTAGGGTGAACTTGTCCTTGTACAAGTGTCTCAAACAACTTTTGCATAGTATTTTTTCTCTGTATTATTAATATGTTCCAACTTGCAGAAGTCTATTTTGAAATTCTGAAAAATTATTATTGCATGTGCAAGAAAAGTGTCATTTTGATTGATTTGTTGAAAATTTTGGGAAAAAATGTTGCATTTCAATACAAAAAATCATCAAATATGTAGGACATTTTTTTACATTTCGGAAGCATTGCATAAGTTGGATAGATTAGTTTTCATTATTGCACAAACTCAAAACTCTAGATGTTAGCATGTTTCCTTTTCAAATATGTGTTTTTAATATGGTTAAGCATGTATTGCATAATTACAATATCCCTGCTTATGAGTAAAATCTAGGACAAAGAAATGAGTTCATTAATAAACATGTTATTCTTCCTCCCAATATCTTTTCTAGTTATGGGAATACCTTAATGCAAGAGAACAAGATCATTGACACATTCCTTAATATCACCTTGCCTATCCTTCACTCAATCCCTAATATCTATCCCATTTGTGAGGATGATTTGATACAAGAGGATGCAATCATAGACAATCATGAGAATCATATTTTTACTTCTCTCGATACCTCTCCTACTTGTGATGAAGGTATCTTGGTGTTAGAAGATCCAATTATTGAACTTCATGAGAATATTGTTTGTCCCTCTTCCCCTACTACTCCCACTTGGAAAGATATTATAGCACAAGATGATGAGATCATTGACACATTTCTTAATAGCACTTTGGCTAGTTTCCATTAATCTCCCATTTGTGAGAAATTTTTAGTGAAAGAGAGTGTAATTATTGACAATCATAATTGTTCTTCTCTTGATACCTCTACTGTTTGTGATGAAGGTATCTTGGTGAAAGGAGATATAATCATCAAAAATCATGAGAATCTTGTTTTTCCATCTCCCAATTATTCTCCCACTTGGAAGGATATTGTGCCAAATAAAGAAGATATCATAGATACATTTCTTTCAAAATACAATATATATTAAGAGGCAAAGTACACTTTCATCCCCCCTTGTTAGAAAATCATCAACAAGAAGTCACATCCACTAAGGTTATGAAAAAACATGTGTCCATTAGATCTCCCTTGATTATATGACCTCCAAACACTCCTTTTGGACCTCTTAAGAGTCCTCTAATTATTGGACCTCCCAAGCCACTTCTTATCATAGGACCACCTCAACACCAACCAAAACCTCCAAGACATATCTTAAATTTTGCAAGGCAACTCACTAGTAACAATGTTTCATAGAAACTAAGTTATAATACTATTGCTCACACATAATACAAGGAACAATAGGAAACCAAAAACCATACCTACTTCATTACTACTCAACCCATTTTACCTAGTGCTCCTCATTTTCCTATGCATAGTGGAAAGGAGTATGATCTTGTGGAACAACTTCGTAACACTCATACTAAGATATCCCTTTGGGATTTTATTCAAACATCACCTAATTATCATAGCATGCTTCAAAATTCTTTACAACAAGTGTAATCCCTCCTAGTGTGCAATAAAATGATGTAGCAGCCCTAATTCAAGGTATGGACTCGGTCAACTTAGACATTACCTTTCATCAAGATGAGTTACATCCATTAGAAGTGCAAAAAAATGATGCTTTGATGTTGTCATTAATAAATATGGAATTAGGTGTACTCTCATTGATAATGGTTCAATTCTCAATGTCTGTAGTGTAAACCTTCTATATAATATTGGAGTGGACAAGAGAAAAATTCAACTAGACTCTTTATCTATCCATGGTTTTGACAATGTGGAAAAACAACTTGGTGTGATAACATTACCTATTAAAGCTGGTAAGGTTACATTGAAAATCCTATGCATGTGATGCCCAATGATATTTCATATAATCTTCTCCTAGGTAAACCATGGATTCATGCAATGAATGTAGTGCCCTCCATGTGACATCATTTAGTCAAGTACACTTATAACAACAAGGTGTACACAATCAAAGTTGATCTTCAATCTGAAACTTATTTACAAATTGAAAAAGAGATGAAAATCCCTTTGAGAACATTAATACCAACTTCAAAAGTTGAACCTATGCAAGAGGAAGAAAAAGAGAAGTGCTTGTCATCAAACATGAAACTATTGGATAGTTATTGAGTTTCATTTGATTTTACACCTAGATTCATGGGAGAATACAAGATTACACACAAATTAGGAACAAAGAAAGAATTTGACACAATACCAAGACAAGTTGAGTCATCCAAACCATGTGAGCCCACAAATTTTAGCAAATATGAGGAAAAAATAAAATATACATCAACATATGATGAGTGTGATTATGAGAAACCACCTTCTTCAAAAGAAATGGAAAAAAAATATTATGGAAGAGGTTATAAACTTTTGAAAAAACTTGGCTATAATGGAAAAGTATGTGGTGTTAAAGAACAGAGTATTTTTGTCCCTGTAGATCCTACCCTACAAGAACAAACAAGAGGTCTCAGATATTATCCTTTGAAAGAAATAAAAGCATCAAAGAAACCTTCTCTTAATATCAATTTCATCATGTAAAACACTCCTAGGAAAAATTTACATCATGATAACGATATTTCTTTTTATTCAAACACTTGTCTTAGTGATGATTGGAGTTAATTATATTTTACACCCTCCTTTAAGGGAGAGTATAAAATCTCACAATCTAAACCTAGAGAGTCTTGTGTATGTATGACACCTTGTAGTGAGAAAGAATTATCTCTATCACAAAAGAAAGGAACATATTCTACCATTGATCATGAGAGCACCTTGTCGAGGCTTCTCCAAGCTCACTTGATATCTCTCCCTCTAATAACATGAAAGAAATTTTACAAAAAAAGCTCATTTTGTGCATATCATTAATGCATGGTCATTCAACTAATGAATTTAAGGCCTTGAGTAACAAAATTCAACATATTAAGGATTGTGGTGCTCTTCCTTGTGTCGATGCACCTACTTTCTCTAATTGATAATTATTTTCATCCCATCATGTTGCTCATCACTATGTGGCATTGGTAGCTTTATGTGTCTTGCTCATTGTCATTCATGGTGGTACAATCTTAAGTGCAGCCATATTTTTCATGGTAGCAACATGGTAGTCCTTGTTTGAATGTTCCCTTCTTAGTGATGATATCATACATCTCCTAGGAAGTGTGACCTTTTTATTCAAAGTGTGGCTTTCTTTATTTATGTGATGTGTCTTCTTTGTGGTGATATTATGCTTGATTTTCTACAAGAGTGTGACCTGTCTCAGAATATGACATTCATCCTTGTGGTAATGTTATGAGCATTATTCCCTAATATGTGAATCTTTTATTCCTCGACTAGTCCTTCTTGTGCATGTTTTGCACACATGCCCCATTCAGAATAGGGACCCTCTCTTCCTGTTGCCTTTCCAGGTCATTTTGTGTCGTTTCCTAGTTTTGCATGCCCCCAATTTTGGCATCTAAAATGGTCAACGAGCCTCATAGTATCATTTCAAGTCGACCATGTTTCACCCTGCAAAATTTTTAGGTCCTTCAAGTCCTCTGTGTCCACCCTACCGAATTTCCATGCTTGCTTGATTTGCTTTTTCCTTCATTTTTGACTTTTGGGACAAGTTTCCTATGGATTGGGAGGTTTTTGTGGTGCCTAAGTGAACTACCAAGGTTTCGTTAAGTTTCAAAAAGTTCCAAAATTTTCATTCTTGGACTCGGCCCCTCCATGGCCGTTTTGAACATCTATCAGCCCTCAGCGACCCGGCCTCTGGAACCTGGCCCCTCTGTGGCCATTTCCAAGACTCTGTCCCTTCGTGGCCATTTTGAACATCCATTAGCCCTCGATGACTTGGCCTCCGAAACCTAGCCCTTCATGGACATTTTGAACATCCATCGACCCCCAGTGACCTGGCCTCCAGAACCTGCCCCCTCCATGGCCGTTTTTGGGACTCCATCCCTCTGTGGCCGTTTTGAACATCCGTCAGCACCCAGTGACCCAGTCTTCAGAACCTGGCCCCTCCATGGTCATTTTGAACATCCACCGACCACTAGACCCTGGCCTCTAGAACCCAGCCTCTTCGTGGTTGTTTTCAGGACTCCGCCCCTCCATTGTCATCTGGGACTTTCCTTCCAGGCCACTATGTGCTCATTGCCATTTCAAAAGGGTGGTGACCCTCTAGCTTTCCCCTTCCAAACTTTCATTTTTTACAAAATGAGTCCAATCTTGAGGAAGTTTTTATTGGCGCTCTTTCTTCCCCTTTTCCCATGCCCTATAATTGAAAAATCTTGGTTTTGCTAAGTTTTGTGAGGTCCGGGAACTTCCCTTCTAGTTTTTTATCCCCCATTTGCTGTCCATCCCCTTGGGCCCGCAATAATGTTTATGGTCCAAATGAGCTCCAAATATGGATATTATGATCTTTTGATGATGCATGGATGGATCTAACAAGGAGTTTGCAAGGTTTGGCTAACATTTTCCTTGATTTATTTATGAAAGCACTTATGACACTTCAAGTATGTAGGATTCAAGAAGCCTACCCCGGGTCCGATGGGGAGACCCATTGAGAAAGATGAACAAGGAATGTGCATAGCTCCTGTCACCATACATTTCATGTTCACCTCTCCCCTTATCACCCACCAATAGGGTCAGTGTTAGAAGAAGGCCTATGGCAAGGAAATCAATGACAAAAATGCAAGGAGATGGCCTTGAAGAAGGCATGAGGGAGTTGTCCTACTTTTCACTAGATGATGATGACCTATCCCCCGAATAAGGGGAAACCAATCCATTGATGCCATTCATCGATGAACCCATTTGATCCAATGGAAAATGTTGCGAACACATCAAGCAAAGGGCAGCTTTCAGGAAGTTTCTACTACAGTGAAAAGAGAAATTAGCCAAATGACAAAACTGCTACAATGATTGGCCACTATAGGAAAAAATAGGGAAAAGACAAAAGATGTATTTTAAATTGATGAATATTGTGGGGTATGTGAAACCCTAATGTAAACAAATCTAGGCCATTCAATGTAATTCAATCCTATACATTTATTTGGGCTTTGGAAAACTATAAATAGGGGCTTGCCCATCATTTGTAAAGGGTTGGAGAGTTGTTGTAAAAAGCATTTGCAGCAATAGAAGACAACATTGCATGATTTTATGGGTGTTATCTTTGAGTTTTCTCATCTTGCATGCATGGTTCTACCTCCATAGTAGTTTTAGTTGTAGATTCTTGAATGGAAGTGATAATGGAAATTGTTATGGTATTTGATGAACTTCTAGCCCATACTTTTAGCACTTGATGAAAAATTGTTGTGTAAAGTTAGCCTGGGCTTCTTGATTTCAATGCTACAACTTAGTTCAATCACATGTGTAATCTGAAAATCTGTAGTCCTTAGAAGATTGCACTGGTTTTGTGTAACTATAGGTTCCTCTTGGCCAAGCAAAACCCAATTTAGGGAGTTTGTCTACTATAGCAGCCACCATTGCTACTATTCATTCATAGCTTAGGATTAGAACAACTTTCTTAACCCTTCTCCTTTTGCTATTTCTTTTAGTCCTTGGTTAGAGTAGGATCTCAAGCATCACCATGAAGCTAAATCAAATGAATTTGATTGGTTTATCTTGTTTTTTTGAGTGGGAATCCATTGTTCATTCACTTCCAACACTTTAAAACTACATTTGCAGGCCCAACTTCCCGCACTTTGTAACTCATTCGTAATTCCACCTTGTGATTCTAGAAAATCACATAAATCAACTGAGATATTCCAAACACTGCCAAGACCTGACATTAGAGACCTTGGGATAGTGTTTTGCAATTTGATTGTGGAAAATTGTCTTTCAAGAGAGGTAGTCCACCTATGCACTGCTTGTGTTGAGAAGTGTATAAAAAACACATCAACAAAACTAGCACTAGAAGGAGGGCATGGCATGTTGAGGATACAAAGCTAAAGTTGGAAATCGAAAAGAGCACTTTCGAAGAAAAAATATGAGATAGAGAGATCTCTTTTAATGCTGAAACATAAAATCAAAAAATTTTGAAGGAAAAAGAAGCTGAGTCAAAATGGAGGAGCATGCACAAATTGACATCACTCAACTACATTCATATTTAAACAAGAGACTTAAGAAGCCATTGCAACAATTTGCGTTGGCAGATAGATGTCGGATCCATTGCACTCATAGGCACAACGAGTTGGGGTGTCTAACTTTCTTGAGTAGAATTGAAAGGGTCTTTCAAGGAGAAATCCCCTTTTGGGAAATCTATCTACCTTTAGCCCTTGCAGACCTAGAGGAAGAATTGACAACCATGGAAACCAAGGTGTTCAAGGAGCTATCTAGGAACATTTGAGCATAAAAGATGAACCAAGATTGGAGGAAATATTGATGTCTAGTTGGTGCAGATTTCACAATGCACCCCACTCTGAATTCACTTGCTCGTCATGCACAAACATCATCGCTCAAGCCAAGGGTTGTTTGGACAAGTTGGAGCAGCCAACTCACAATGAAGAGAAGTTATCCCATGAGGAAAAAGAGTTGTCAACATCCAGAGGACAACACATCGAAGAGGAACCAAGGGATTGGACATGAGCTAGTGTTGGGACAGCAAACATGGAAGCTAAAAGTTAGAAAGAAGGAGTTGATCCCCTTGAGACAGCAAGTGGTCTTGATAAAAACTTAACTAGAAAGGAATTAGAAGGCCCTTTCTCCATCAACAAAGAGCAGTCCACTCCGGAAGAAGAACCGTTGGCAGGTGAGGATGGATCAACAAAGTCTGTAGCATCACTTGATGGGACAACCAACGAAGATGCTGAAGAACAGGAAGAAGAAAAGGTTGACAACCTTGGAGTAGTGGAAAATAATGATGAAGGTATAAGTGAAGTCAGATTAGAAAACCTCTCCTTTGTCAATGACAGCGATTGAGAATCTGAAAATGAAAGTTTGGAGGAATGGGAACAACCACTCACCACGGTTGTCTACCATCAAGCTTCTTTTTCAAGTGATGATGAGGACCCAGTAGCAGAAAGATATGACCAACTCATCTCTAGATTAGCAAAGGATTGGTCAGAGTTGAAATACCAAGTGGATTTGGAGGTACTACTACTGCCAAATTGGTGTAGACTTCATGATTCATCACACTCTGAGTTTGCATGCGAGCTATGCAAAGAGGCTATTGAACAAGTTAGAGGACAAGTGGAGCAGCCAAGTGCTTGACCTCCTCTACTTGCTACCCATATCGAAGAAGAAGACCAAAAGTGTGACACCCCTCCATTTTGTTATGTTTTCTTGACAGCTCAGATACTTTGTTAGACTTTATTTTATGTTATTGTTATTCTATCGCTGACAGTGGAGCGATGATACACTATATTGATGTGATGACACATTTATGCATGGTGATTATGTTTGACATGTTTTATGTTGCTTAGATGCTTAGTTGTGATGGCATTGCTATATATGCTTATTTTAGTTTAATTGATATATTATCTTGTCAGTTGATGTGACATTGTATTGGTGAAGAGAATGGTATTGCATCACTCGCTTGTGAGTACCCTATGATTTCCATGATTCTCTCTTCACGGTGTGTATTCTTTTTTATCTAGATACATGTACGGTGTTTGCTTGTTTGCAGGTTGGCAGGTACAGGACATTAGCTTCATCTAGTTTCACAGGTCTGAGTGTGTCCACTACTCAACAGTAATATTGGGAGATAGTAACGGGCTACCTAGTCATACCTTTACCCTAGTACAGTGTGTCATCAGTTTGAATCTTGGTCTTAGCCTTATCATTGTTGTTCTGGGTATTTTATTATTGTGCAAATTTAATCTGGTAGATTAAATGTGCATTTGATTTAAATATTTAATTAATGGAATTATTGTTGTGAAAGCTTTAGAATAAATTAAATAATTAATTTGATTTAGTTATGTATTAAATAACTTTTAATTATTAAATTATATGGGAATTAAATAAATAAGATTATTTAAATTTGTTGAAAGATATTAATTGTTTTATTTTATTTTAAATGCATGTGATTGGAAAATATCTTTGGTTGTTGAGGGAAAAGATATTTTGATTGGGATAACTGTGAGTTAGAAATTTGTTATCTAATTGTTGATAAATTGATTCTCGGAGGAGACATTGGAAAAGAGGAAAATAAAGTTGTTTCATGGGAAGAGTTTTTGTTTGGTTGAAAAATTTGTTGAGGAAATTGTGGATCTCTCAGAGGTTTTTGTTTTATAATCTTGTTGTAGAATTCTTGGCTATGGTATTGTTGTTTTTTCTGGAAAGAGGCAATTGCATTGGAGGAAGCTTTGGCTACATTGGAAAATTTGAAGCTACAAAGAAGCTCGACAATATTTCTTGAGGAAACAGTTCTTCTGGAACAGGTTCCTTTATTGTTTTCGTGAATTTTGAATTTTGAATTTGTTTTTATTACTATAATGCAATTTGGAAATGTTTAGGAAAATATTTTCAATACTGTAGAAGCTTTTGTTTCTTTCTTTTAAAATATTGTTGTGAAAGAGGAACCTTTGTAGAAAATAATTAAAATCCTCTGTCCAAATTGTCCATTTGAATTAGATTGATTTAAGAAAATTAGAAAACCTTTGTAGGGAATTAAATTTTAACAGTAGATTTTGTAGATCTCTATAATTAGATTGAGATTCTCAAGTATAATTTGAAAATTAAAGTTTTTTGAAATTGTTCTTCTGTAATTTGTTTGTAGAAAATAATTTGTCCATTTGGACTGTTGGCTGGATATATAAATATATATATTGTATATATACACATATTGGAAATATGTATATATATACATATAATATATATTTTGTTTTTGTAAAAGCTTGAGCTATAGGAATTTTTTTCCTGAGAATTTTTTTTTAAAAAAATTTTGTGATCATCGTACAACGAGTTTTTCGTGCTTAGTAATTAATTGAAAACTATTTGTAAATGTTGGGGGATGGGTGGGTGCTACCCACACAGTCGTGCCCACCATGGAGCGTTGGTTGTGGAGGCATCGTCCCATGGGGAGGGAGGTTACGTGGGTAGCAGCCCCAACCTTCCCCTCTATATTGTGCGCAAGCTTTAAGGCTGCGATTTTCTCTGCATTTAAATTTAAATTAAATTTAATATATATAAAATGTATATTATGTATTTATATTATATATAATATATATTTTATATATTTTAGATTTGAAATATATATGTAATTTATATATATTAGTTTATAATATTTTAATATTATAACTAATATATGTAAATTATATATTTTGTATATATTTATTTAATGTGTGTGTAATACAGTAATTATTTGAATAAGTATGATTAATTAAATTAAAATGATTTAATTTTTTTATTGTGAAATTGAGTTAATTTAATGAGTACTTGTGAAAACTAGAAGATGAACAATTAGTTTTATTCGTTGTTGAATTGTAAGTTGGAATTATATTTAAATGGTGCATTTTAAATATGTGAAATTGATTGTATTAGATTTAGGAAATCCGAATGATAGCATTTCTTTAATTGCTTAAAGTTGTATTTATTTAAGTACGTGTTTTATGTAATTGTGTACTAGGGGGGAAATATTTGTTATTATGTGAATCTAAGTCTTCCAGAGTTGTAATTGTGAAAGGGTTGTGGTAACTTTAGTTCACCCTTTGAGATTTCTTGGGTAGTGCACATATTGGGTTTCAGTATTGGACATCTGTAGAGATGTGTTACCTTTTGAGGTGTATTGGTTATTGTGGTCAGTTTTAGTGCATTTTCTACCCTTGGTATGTAGTTGAGTTATGTTTTTTCAATAGGGGAGTGGCTTTCAGCGAGGGTCGGTACACAAAGTAGTCCTAGGACAACTCATGTGGGAGTTAGTATAATCAAGTGGGAATTAAATAATCTATTAGCTTAATACATTTAACAAGATATTTAGCCTTGCTCATTGTCTCAAGGGCTTGTATGAGACTTGAGATAAGTTGGGAAGGCCTGGAATGGCTAGATCGTTATCTTGTCTTCTCAAAGGATAACCAATTCCGTACTGGTGTGCATGTGGGGCCAAAATCGTGAGAGGTTACAAGGATAACCCTAGAGGGGGGTCGAGACCTAGGAAGATCTCCTTTGGATAACCAATGCAACCTTTGTGATGACACTCCTCCTATGACAATAGTCAGTTTATTTGTATTGTGATTATACTTGATTCAGTGATTCTAGAAGCAATGTGACCATAGTTCTTGTTTATCTGTACTGTGAGTATTTTTGTATATTTCTTGCGTCTATAGGTAGTAGGTTTGTCTTGGTTACCTATTACTATCTCCTAGCATGGGGGTTGGGCCTATGGGTACCATATGGATGGGTGGCGTGCTTCTTCACTATTGAGTTTCTCTTCTTGTTTGTGATGGCGGGATCTTCTTGTTCTAGGAGCTCGTGTGGTTCTCTAGAATTGTTCTTCTCTTTCTTCATTGTAACTATGGATTTTTATGTATAATTGTAGTACCTCAATTGTATCGAGGTGAAACTTTGTGATGTAATTGTAATAATATTTATGATCTATTCATTATTGGATTTAATGGTGTATTGGATGTTATGTGGTGTTGTATCTATGGAAATATGTTTCAATACATTTCTATGTGTTAGGTTTATCTTGCAATGGTTTAATGCTTTGTTGTATGTTGTATCTTGAGTTTAATATTTTTATGTTATGGTTGGTTTAATTTTATAAGTAATGGGGTTACATGTAGACATGTTGTGTGGCCTAGAGGATGTATGTGGTTAGAGTAGGATACTTTACTCGTCTTGTTTTACCTTTTAAGAAAAAAATTAGTTGTGCTTCCACAATGTGCATTGTCCTCTAGGTTGTGGGACAGGGTTTTACACTAAAATTCTGAATTAAGTGATGGCTCAATTGAAGGAAAACCTCAAGAGGATGTTGGGGCACCAATAGAAGAAGGAAAAAAACACAATCTCAAGCCTTTGAGTGATGAAGTAGATCAAGTGGGAATGTTGTCCACCATTCATCAAGAAGTTCTTCCTCTTGAAGAGCAGTTGTGCACCATGGATGATAGGATTTTTGGCGAGCCCTTGGAGGGAGATTGCATAGTGATTTTGGTCCCCTTGATGAGGTGCCATCATTTGATGACTTATTTCCATTGGGGCTATATTACAGGTACACCAACATTGAAGAAGAATACATTCTAGAAGACGGTAGCGATGAAGGCATACCACTTGCCCCTCCCATTAATGAAATACTAGAGCCTTCAAAGTGGGAGAGGGGTTCCTTCTCTATCTATAGTGTTGATGACCAAGAAGAATTGACTGAACACCATGAGGAAATGCATGCACAACAAAGAGAAGAAGACAAAGGCAGAGGTGATGAGATGGCTGCCAGTAGAGATGAAGCACTTGGCCAACTACAAACTGCAACTTGGAGTCCTTCTACCATGATCATTGTTGAGCCTTCTTCATATTCTGATGGTTGCAATAGGACAGATTTGTGCATGTCATCGTCCCATGACACTGAACATCATGAAAATAAGGCTGACACCTGGGAAAGGAACTAGGACAACATACTACCATTTGAGGACAGCAATTAAGTGGACACCAGGTTTGCAGATGATCAATGTGGAGAAGTATTTCTTTTTGAAGAACTACCAACTGGGGCTACAGGTCCCATTGGTAGATTGGAAGAGCTATTTTTTTCCCTGTCCTCCCAGCCTTATGCAACCCCAAGGCCAAAAATGTTGCACCTCCATCGCACCCACTTGAGGCTACCGATGCCGTGATAGACAACATAGTGCTCATTCTCGACTGCCAAATGATGCACCTTTGCATGACGATGTCCAGGTTCTATCCTTCCTTGCCCCTATTAATTTTCATAGCTACATTTATCATTTTGATTATGGGAGTGAGGGGAGGAAAACTTGCTTATGGATCAACCATGGTTTTAACGAGCTTCCTCAATTGTTGATTTTCCATGAACATGCGATTAAATTTGACTATTGCAATGATAAACTTCTTTTTTCTAAGTATAAAGATAAATATGCATGGTTAAGAACTGTAACAATTGCCTGTTTGCTTGCACATACACTGCAAAATCCAATGAACATTAATGTCAGCTCACCCTGCCTGAACATAGTGCTTTGTAAATATCTTTGTACATAGCCCATTTTGAGGAGTATAGGTTTCCTATAAATACTCTACTTTCTTGCTTTCCTTAGGTTAGTCGATTTGTTGTAGGTTACATTATTTAGAGTAGTTTATTTGTTGTTTGCTTTCATTGTCCCGCTTTGGTTAGTTTTGGTGTTCGCTTTCTGTTTGCTTTGCTTTTGTTTTGCTACTGTTTTGCTTGGGGTCGCTCTTCTTTTAGTTAGGCACATCTATGAGCACAACAACCATAATTATCACCTGGGGTTGTTCTACGTATTTCTTTGTTAAACTCTAATCAAGTTTTCAGAGTGGATGGTGAGGATCTTCTATTAGTGTCAAGTGATCTAGATGTTTCATTCAAAGAGGATAAGTCATTGGTTGGTTTGATTCTGATGTATTCTAGAATCTTATATCTCTCACATCTTAAGAATTTGACAGTGGTTGTTGGTCCTTTGTGAAGTCTGGTTAAGAGAAAAATCTAAAATTCTACTTTAGCGCCACTATGATTCTCAGCCCTGAGCGCGAGCTTCAATGCTTGCGGGTTGAAATAAAAGGAGTTAGAAATTGAAAATCAAAAGAAAGCAAACAAAAGAAAGAAATCAAAATATTGAAAATCAAAAGAAAAGAAATTCAGCTTTTCACGGGTATTTGAGCAACTCCATCGGGGCTATGGACACCAACTGGCAGTAGAGCAATGTTCGGGAGAATCACAGCGACAACCTCGTTGAGGCTATGGACGCCTGACTGACAGCGAGGCAATGTCCCAGATGCTTTTGGAGTTAGAATAAACTACATAGCTTAACTTGACAGAGCTTGGGTTCCTCTAGCAACTAAAGGATGGGAATTAACACAATTGCACACACTTGGATTTTTAGCATACTGAAGGTTGGGTTAGCTAGTGGTTTTGATCCTTTGGTTGAGCGTCTAGTTAGTTTTCCCTAGCGTGAAGGTCAGAACCAAAGATTCTGGGTTCGTGATTCCATTTTGTCATCAAAATGCTCTTGAAAATTTTCCCAGTGAGTTGCCATTTGTTGTGCATGTTTTGCACACATGCCTCGTTCGAAATGGGGACCCTCTCTTCCTGTTGCCTTGCCGGGTCATTTTGTGTCATTGCCTCATTTTGTGTGCCCTCAATTTTGGCATCTAAAATGGTCAATGAGCCTCATAGTATCATTTCAAGTCGACCATGTTTTAACCTGCAAAATTTTTGAGTCCTTCAAGTCCTCCAGGTCCACCCTACCGGATTTCCTTGGCCGAATTTCCTTGCTTGCCTGATTTTCTTTTTCTTTCATTTTTGATATTGGGGACAAGTTTCCTATGGATTTGGGATGTTTTTGTGGTGCCTAAGTGAACTACCAAGGTTTCGTTAAGTTTTGAGAAGTTCCAAAAATTTCATTCCAGGACCCAGCCCCTTCGTGGCCATTTTGAACAATTGTCGACCCGTGGCGACCCGACCTCTGAAACCCGGCCCCTTCATGGCCATTTCTGGGACTCCATCCCTCCATGGCCATTTTGAACATTTGTCAGCCCCTGGCCACCCCACCTCCGGAACCCAGCCCCTTCATGGTCATTTTGAACATATGTCAGCCCTCAGCGATCCGGCCTTCGGACTCTATCCCCTTCGTGGCCATTTTTAATATTCGTTGACCCCTGGTGACCTGACCTCCAAAACTCGGCCCCTCCGTGGCCGTTTCTGGGACTTTATCCCTCTGTGGTCATTTTGAACATCCGTCGACCTCCGAAACCCAGACCCTCCGTGACCGTTTACAAGACTCCGCCCCTCCATCACCGTTCGAGACTTTCCTTCTAGGCTATTGTATGCTCATTATCATTTCAAAAGGGTGGTGACCCTCTCGTTTTCCCCTTCCAAACTTCCATTTTTTTCAAAATGAGTCCAATCTTGAGGATTTTTTTCTTGGCACTCTTTCTTCCCCTTTTCCTATGTGCTATAATTGAAAAATCTTGGTTTTGCTAAGTTTTGTGAGGTCTGGGAACTTTCCTTCTAGTTTGTTGTCCCTCATTCACTGTCTGCCCCCTTAGGCCCGCATTAATGTTTATGGTCCAAATGAGCTCCAAATATGGATATTATAATCTTTTGATGATGCATGGATGGATCTAACAAGGATTTTGCAAGGTTTGGCTAACATTTTCCTTGATTTATTTATGAAAGCACTTACGGCACTTCACATATGCAGGATTCAAGAAGCCTACTGCGGGTCCGTCAGGGAGACCCATTGAAAAAGCTGAACAAGGAATGCGCATAGCTCCTGTCACCATTCATTTCATGTTCACCTCTCCCCCTGTCACCCACCAAAAGGGTCAGTGTTAGAAGAAGGCCTATGCCCAAGAAGTCAATGACAAAAATGCAAGGGGGTGGCCTTGAAGAAGGCATGAGGGAGTTGTCCTACTTTTCACTAGATGATGATGACCTGTCCCCCGAATCAAGGGCAACCAATCCATTGATGCCAATCGTCGACGGGCCCATTTGATCCAATGGAAAATGTTGTAAATGCATCAAGCAAAGGGCAGCTTTCAGGTAGTTTCTACTACAATGAAAAGGGCAATTAGCCAAATGAAAAAACTGCTACAGTGACTGGCCACTACAGGACAAAACAGGGAAAAGATAAAAGATGTATTTTAAATTGATGAATATTGTGGGGTAGGTGAAACCCTAATGTTAAAAAATCTAGTCCATTCAATGTAATTCAATCCTAGAAATTCATTTGGGCTTTGGAAAACTATAAATAGGGGCTTGCCCCTCATTTGTAAAGGGTTGGAGAGCTGTTGTAAAAAGAATTTGTAGTAATAGAAGACAACATTGCATGATTTTATGGATGTTCTCTTTGAGTTTGTTCATCTTGCATGCATGGTTCTACCTCCATAGTAGTTTTAGTTGTAGCTTTTTGAATGGAAGTGATAATGGAAATTGTTGTTATGGTATTTGATGAACTTTCAACCCATATTTTTAGCACTTGTTGATGACAAACTATTGTGTAAAGTTAGCCTGGGCTTCTTGATTTCAATGCTGCAACTTAGTTTAATCGCATGTGCAATCTGAAAAAATGCAGTCCTTAGAAGATTGCACTGGTTTTGTGTAACTGTAGGTTCCTCTTGGCCAAGCAAAACCCAGTTTAGGGAGTTTGTCTACTGTAGTAGCCACCATTGTTACTATTCATTTGTAGCTTAGGATTAGAACAGCTTTCTTAACCCTTCTCCTTTTGCTATTTCTTTTAGTCCTTGGTTAGAGTAGGATCTCAAGCATCACCATGAAGCTAAATCAAATGAATTTGGTGGGTTTTAGCTTGTTTTTTTGAGTGGGCAGCCACTGTTCATTCACTTCCAATACTTTAAAACTGCATTTGCAAGCCCAACTTCCCACACTTTGTAACTCATCCATAAGTCTGCCTTGTGATTCCAACAAATCACATAAATCAACTGAGATATTCCAAGCACTGTCAAGACCTAACATTAGAGACCTTGGGATAGTGTTATGTAATCTAATTTTGGAAGATTTTCTTTCAAGAGAGGTAGTGCACCTACACATTGTCTGTGTTGAGAAGTGCATAAAAAACACATCAACAGTCCTCTCTTGGTGGTGATGTCAAGTGCGATGTTCCCTAAGGTGAGACCTCCCATGTATTAAGAAAAACCACTTTGATTATATTTTTAATGTTATTGCATTCAAACCTTTCCATATTCCATGAGTGTCTAGCATAATGCATCTTGCTAGCCTTGTGAAGCGTTGTTCATTTTATGGCACCTTATCAAAGTTATCATGGAGTATAAATTTTGGTATAGCTAGCATAGGGATCTTGTAGACCTAGCATGACTTACCCATCTGTGACCTTTCTATGAGTTCAAACCTTGTAGACCTAGTGTGTGTTTCTCACCCTATTTCGTTGGGGCTCACCTAGTGTATATCAGACTGCACTAGCCCTTGTGAGCATACCTTTTGGACAAACAACTTAGGCTTGATCCATACCTTTTGGACAAACAATTGAGGCTTGATTCACCCTTCTTCCTCTTTGCATTAATTTTGAAATTGTATGATTGTGTATCTTGTGTCACTACTACATGCATTTGTGTCTTTGTGCCTTTGTTGGTTTTCCATAAGATATTTGATCTTGGGGGCTTGATCATCCTCCTTGATCCTTGTCATCTTATCTTTCCAATAGTTGTACAATTAGACCTCTCTTGACTTATTTGTCTACTTTGACTTATTTGTCTACTTCAGTGTGAGTTTGAGCGTAGGCTCATACTCTCACTAGCTAAAGTGGGGGCTAAATGTAGTGTAGAAAATTGTACACCTTTACAATTTCACACTATCTTTGCATCTCCTTTATTAATTGGACTTTATTAAGCCTTTAATTGACCAAATTATGTATTCCAAAGCCTTATTATTCCCATTTTCTAAAATGGAAATATATATTAAACAATTGCTAGCATTAATTAAAACACCTCAGAAATTGTGTGTCATGGATTTAGGTCCTATGACCCATTCAAATGGGTCCCCTTAAAGTGACAAGACCTAATTTTTAATATGTTTTCGACAGCATTTTAATGATTCAAATTCAAGTTTCAAATGTCAGATTTTGGAATTTAATTTTTAGGAAATTAGATAAACACCTATAAATACATAGTTATTTTATCAATTCAAACTTAACACGCATATTCCAAACTTCACAAGAGAAAGTATTATTATCAAGAGCATTGAAGAGAAGATTTATTAGTCATCTACAACAACAATCAAGATAATATCATCATGTCAAATTTCATGTGTGTTCATGTCATGTTTTGGAGCTAACATTGTGATGTAGGTTTCAAGCATTCAAGCAACAAAGCAAGCAATCAATCAAGCCAATTCATGCAAGATCCAAGCCTTAGAGTGATGTGTTTGTTGGAAAATGGTCAGCGCTTCCCTCAAGGTTCGTGAAATGGACTAACCACCTCTGTGGATCTGTTAACTTTGGTAGTTGTATTAGGCATTAACAGGTCAACATATTGGTGCAACGACAATTGTGGGGCCAACAATTGGTATCAGAGCCAATGGTGTTGGGTTTGAATCCCCTTGAATTATGTTGAGGGGGAGATTGTTGGCAAATGGTCAATGCTCCCCTCAGGGTTTGTGACATGGACTAACCACCTCTCATGGATTCGTTAACTCTGGCAGTTGTATCAGGCATTAACAGGTCAACCTTGTGGTGCAACGACAATCATGGGGCCAATGGTGTTAGACTTTAGTCCTCTAAGGTCAACCATTAAGGCTTTGGTGAGTTTTGATATCAAATTGTTCATTCATCAATTCCTTCCATTTATCATCATTTCAAATGAAACAAGGTTTAATTACCAACATGGGGTTTGACTAAGGAAAACCTCCATTCACCTAAAAACAATATATTTTTCTTCTCTCTTTGTATGTGTAGATTTACAAGTGAAGAATGATTGAAGACTAATCAAAGGAAAAATTTGCAAAGTTGTATTTGTTGTCAACATTGTTGTTAAGACACGAAAACTCAAATTCAGAAATTATTTTTGGATTTTTGATAGTGAAACTTGAGGAAAATAAAAGCTTAGATCTTGCTATAGGTTGTGAAACCAACCTTTGAGAGCAAGTTTGTCATTCTTTACACTTTCTAGATTTTCCTGCAAACTATCATTTATGTTTTTGTTATCATAGAAATTTTCATTTCAAGTGTTAGGTCATATAGTTTAGTTAGTTAATGCATTTTAAATCATTTCCCAATATTGCAAATTAGTCATTTTTATCATAAGAAAGTAGAGATCCAAGATCCCAAAGTAGGGTTGGCTCACCTCAAGGTTGAAAGTCAATCATATCCCTTTGTGATATTCTCTCTTTCTAATGAAATTTTAGAGAAAGGCACTTGGATCCCTTTTTCTTTATTTCAAAAACATATGCACTTTAGACAAGCAACCAACAAATAGGTCAACACTAAACACTTTCGCAATGGAAATATGTGAAGGAAGACCATTCCAAGGGTTAACTAGGACCCAAATCCACATTGACACGCTTCACCATGCTTCCACAAACAACAAACAACTTCCGCAATTAGTGTTAGCATGCCAAGTCAGTCAAACTTGCACTAACACTAACAAGCAACTACATACATGCCTCTCTAGGTCTAGAAGCAACATGTGGACCACAAAATGATATCACACAATATCTTAGAATATTCTAGCATCATCAAAATATTCTGCAATACTACCACAACCACTTGCAACTGAGAATAATTAACATCTTGTGCAACCAACCATGTTGCCACAAACATACAACTCACTAACCTTGCAAAATAACTAAATGCACATCACTCCAAGGGATGATAGGTACAAAAAATATTAGCACATTCCTAAATTTGCAAGATAAGAGACCTTAACACAGAGAAATGCAGAGCAATTCCATTTCTCCTCGACAACCTTCTTCATAGTCCAACATACTGTCAAACACATCTTCCATTGCCACATGATCTAGATCCTAAAACTTTGGATATAATGCCTCTGAACACCTCTAATCAACTCGTCCAAATCACACAATCACATCTTCAACCATGAATAAATGTGGAGCACAACATAGAACACAACTCTATCACCTTGTACACTTTCTTATTCAAATTTTCTCAAAAGCACTTGGAAACCAAATGAACCAGTTGCATCAACATCATAAACACCTTCTCATCAACACCACATGAGATTGCAAAAATCTCCCCAACACCAACAATCTATCCATTTATAACATATGTTCAAGACCACACTAGAGGTTGACATCAATAATCGCTAAAGACAACATAGTGCAACCACTCTCCTGGTTGACATCAATGACAACACAAATCTTCAACATTTTATAGTTTAAGCATCTCTACACTTCCATATGTATATTCTTCACATGAAAATCTCCCATTACTACTCTTTTCTCATTACCATTCCTTACCATTCCAACATTCCATCTTTCAACATCATAAATTTAGCTTCAATACTTTATTGATTTCAACTCCAATCTTCTTGTCATTTTTTATGACACCTTTCATGTAAATATAATTATTTCTACTCATTATAAATAATATATTCATTCAATTGCATTACCATAAACTTCACCTTTAGTTATATTTTAGGATCTCATAATAATAATTTATTCAACTTCAAGTCATATTATTTTTTGTCCACCTAGATCTTGAATCAAGTTCATTATCATATTTTCTAACCTTTATTTCCTCCCATCATTTTGTTTCTTCACATCTAGTAGCTATTATTTTCCTTATACACAACAACCTGGTAAGGAATACATCTACACATTTCACCTTTTCATCCCTTATGTATTATCCTTATAAATATGTTATATTATAGTAATTCACTCTAACATAGATTGTCTCCATATTGCTTTGCTATCTTTCATAAACTATTCCAAACTTTAATGATTGTATCCAATATCTTATGTCATATTTTCAAACCCATTTACAATCTTATATCGAACCTCAACATTCACCATACATTTATAATTTTTCTTCACGTCATTCTCTAAAAGAATATTATATGTATCTTTTAGATCCAACACTTCTACTTCCACATCTACAGATTTCAAAAAAAATGTATCCTTTTGTAGACACTTGAAATTGATACACCATCATATCAACTAATTATCTTTAACCATTTACTCTATAATTGATTTAATAAATCCATGTTTATTTTATTAATTATCTAATCTTCATCCTCTTATTAATTAAATAATACTTTTTTTATTTAATTAATAAAATCACTATTTAGGTACCACTATTCACTTCTCCCCTATTCCTAGCCCTAAATCATTTTTGTCTTCCTTCTTCTATAGTCCACCTTAAAGATAATTAAAAATAATTATTTATTTATCTAAATCCCCCATCTTCATCCAAAAAAATAAAATAAATATATCTATTTATTTAATCCCCCTTTTCCATCCACTTTTTATTACGTGGGATAAGACTAATTAGCCAACTAATCCCCCACTTACACATTCCTAACCCTCATTAATCCCCTCAAATTATGCACATCATGACAAAAATGTACCTAGACATGGGTTGTTTGTACACAAAGTATGGGTCTTTATACACGTGACATGGGTCAAGGACTTACCCATACTCCCAAGATACTCCAATGTAATCATTTTCATTGAACATCTATCAACTTTCTCCAAGGAAATCCTTAACCATTGGTTCCCCTTGAATATTCGACTTCTCCCCTTTATCAACCACATGATGAGAATTGTCCTCTCTCCACATTCCTAATCCTCTCAATCAATTTGATCCCTCCATCCCTCAAATTGATCCTATCCATCAAATCCCTCATCTAAAATCTATAAACTAGATGCATTGGGTTCTACCCCTAAGTCATTTTTATCTTCCATCTTTTATAGACCACCTTAAAGATAATTAAAGATAATTATTTATTTATCTAAATCCCTCATCTTCATCAAAAGAAATAAATAAATATATCTATTTATTTAATCCCCCTTTTCCATCCACTTTTTATTAAGTGGGATAAAACTAATTAGCCAACCAATCCCCCACTTACGCATGCCCAACCCTCATTAATCCCCTCAAATTATGCACATCATGACAAAAATGTACCTAGGCATGGGTCCTTTGTACACAAAGAATGGGTCTTTATACATGTGACATGGGTCAAGGACTTACCCATACTCTCAAGATACTCCAAAATAATCATTTTCATTAAACATCTATCCACTTTCTCCAAGGGAATCCTTAACCATTGATTCCCCTTTAATATTGGATTTCTCCCCTTTATCAACCACATGATGACAACTGTCATCTCTCCACATTCATAATCCTCTCAATCAATTAGAGCCCTTAATCCCTCAATTGATCCTATCCATCGAATCCCTCATCTAAAAATCTATAAAGTGGATGCAACTCAAGTCATTTTTATCTTGACTCCTTTATGCAACATTATGTTGTTGGTAAGGGCACTCACATATCACCATCTTAGAGAACAATCACCATAGCTTGGTGTAAAAGGGTTGGAGTTGGTAACATTTCTAGTTATTTTTATCAATATTTGCTAACTCTTATGCTTAATCTAAGTATTACATATGTTGTGAGCAGAATAGTTTAGATTGCTTTAGCTTGTTCTTTTGTACTTCAATTTGTATGTGCACAACTATCATTCAAGAATTGTTCCATAGATATAGGTAACCCTCATTTAAAATTTGGGTGTATGTATCTCAAAATAACCTTTCATGTTAATGCCTATAAACTTAGTATTTTGCTTATGACTTAAACACAAATTTATAAATATTTGGTTTTATAATTTAAATGGTAAATTTTAATTTTTATAAGGAAATAAATAATATAATACAATAATATTAATTAATGGTTAATTTTAAAAAATATAAATATAGAAAAAAATGAAAACTTAATTTGTAATATTGTAATTTATTAATAAGCACAATTAATTTAAAAATATGTGTATAGGTAAATGTAATTGAGATATGGATAGGGGAATGCACATAAATGCACAAATATAAGGGCAATCTATAAGAGGCGGGTATATAAACTAAATGTATAAGTGAATGTGATAAATGATTGAATAAGATAAATATATAGAAAAATGTGTACATAAAAATAGTGTAGAACTAAATGTATAAAAATATAGTGTATATGAATAAATAAATAAATAAGAATATAAACTATATTTTACATAGAATAGTATCATTTATCACTATATAATACATTTAAACATTTCTCAAAATAAACATCAAATTAAATAAGAAGCAATAGAATTATAAATTTTATCATTACAAATATAAATCCAATATAATTTTTTGTGTTGACATCATAAAATCTTTAGAATCTAATACTAAACATTATTATCTAACATCATGGAACCCTTAGAAACCTAATAATAGACATTATTACCAAAATTAAAAATTATGTAGAAATCTAATAATGGGCATTATATGTTTAATAATGTTAAAGTGGCATAATCACAAAGTTGGGTGAAGCCCCACGTTAAATTATTATATTTCCAATATAAAATTTGTAGCTTAATTACTAATAACAAATGATTGTCAATGAAAGAAAATGATAGATATTGAAGTACTAGAAATGTTATATTAATAAGTAATTGGGTGTTATAATATCAAATTTTAAGTGATTAGGTAATAATTAAATATTGCTATATAAAAATTATAAAGTTTATTTTTAATAATTAATATAATATAAATTTATAAATTAATTATAAATGATAACTATTTTTAATTTTTAATTTATAAATTTCATATTATATTAATTATTTCTTATTATATTAATTAAAAATAATAAACATTAAAATATATCAAAATTAAATTTTATTAGTTTATTTGTTTATTATTATAATATTTTTAAAAATTTATTAAATATAATTTTAGTTATTATATTTGTTTATATATAATTATATTTTTATAATTATTTAATTTATTTTCATTAAAAAAGTAAATGTATTTATGATTGTTATAATTGTTGAGTTGATTAATTAATTAATAGATCATTTATAATTTGTATTGGTTTTATTATAAATAACATAAAATTTATAAGAATTATAATAATAGTTATACAATAGTGTGTATGATTTTCCATCTTTAAATATATAATATTTTTGAAAGACTATTATGTATCATTAAAAAATTATAAACATCATTATAATTAAAGATATGATGTTTCCACACTCAATTATAATATATTCAAGTGTTTTTAAAATAGAATTACATAAGAATTTTTTTGTCTCATTATAAATGTATCCACCATAATATTCTTTTTTATTGTATGTAATATAATTTTTCAATGATGAAAAAATTAAAAATAGTATTATACTATTAATTTAGTCCTTATAAATTTTGTGGTGTTTATAATAAATCAAACAACATAGATTTTATATGTGTATATATGCACATATATATACATACATATATGTATATATGTATATGTGTGAATATATACACACATATATATACATATACATATACATATACATACATACATATACATGTGTATATATATGCAAGAAAAAAGTATCTATTAATAATAAAAAATTAATATACATGAATAAGAGCATGTGAAATCTAAACTGCAAGTAACAATTGTAAGGCTAATTACATATAGAACGTAACATCATAAAGAGACAAAATAGGACTAATCAATGTAGAAAAAAGTACTTGGAAGATTTATATCAATTTTCTCTGAGTACACATCACATGTTCTTCATAGTAAGATTTGTAACTTTAAGAACACATCCTATGTGGTCCTTTGCCCAACTGAAATTGAACATTAATTATTTGCATCTTAAGCTCCCCATTTCTTCTTAAATTTTAATAAGAATTAATAACTACAAAATAACAAAATTATATATATATATATATATATATATATATATATATATATATATATATATATATATATATATATATATATATATATATATATATATATATATTTCATTGCTTGATAAGCTAGACAATAGTCATAATAACCAACACATTTACTATGTTTAATTAAAACAAATTGAACAATTATAAAAATTATAATTAAATTCCATATAATTATTAAAACCTTATAAATTGAACAACTACACCAATTAAAATTATACTTAATATAATTATTTAAACTTCATATAATTATAAAAAAATCCTCAAACAATTACATCAAATTCTAATTCTAACACCCAATTATTATATTATTAATAATAACTTATCATTATTATATTATTAATAATAACTTATCATTACCTAATTACTAACACCCAATTCCATGATAATATATTCTTAATTCACTATAAAATCCATCATTTTCTTAGTTGACAATAATTATTACTAATAGTAATCAAATATTGAAAACCCAATAATTTAATGTGAATTACCTAATTAGTAACACTCAATTCCATAACAATATATTCCTAATTTACTATAAAATCCATCATTTCTTAGTTAACAATATTTTTTTTTTGATACAAAGGGGTGTCTTAGCGACCCAGCCCAGCAGCCCAGCAACCCTTATCTTGGGTACCTGAGGTGAGCTAGGGCGAGACTAGTCCCCTGTGGGTGAGATTCCCCACCCACAAGAAGTCCCACCTCTTAAACCCAGGAGTAGAGTCAAACCCAAGACCAATGGGGAGCAAAGTCATTGCCCAAGCCAACTCTACTACGGTTATTATAATCAAATATTGAAAACCCAATAATTATTTTATTACTAATACCCAATTCAATAATAACATATTAACAATTTACATTAAAATCCATCATTTTCTTAATTGACAATAATTACTACTATTAATAACCAAATAGTGAAAACCCAATAATTTAATGTGGGGCTCCCATGTTGAAAAACTGAGCAAGGTCCATCAAGGTCCATTACTAGGCCCCTCCCAATTCTTTTCAAGCCTTTCATAGTCTTCCCCTGCCCTACAACTATTCATTCATATGATTGAATAAATACATAGATATTTATAGGGCCATTTCTTTTCCAAAAGCAAAAGTATTTCAGTGGAATCACCCTTCATTGATAAGACAAAAAGTGTTCGTTATTTGCACGCATCGTGTACCTTGGTCCTCACATCCTCTCATACCCACCTAGGCCACAATATTATTAGAAAGAGTTGCGTTTGGGTATTTATTATCTTAGCTCAATAGCAAAAGCACCCAAATATATATAATTATTAATTAAATAGTTGAACTATGATTAGGGAAAGAAATTAATAGGGTTGTGCATTAAATAGGTATTTTTCGTGTGAAATTAAATTCTGCATAAGTCGATTGTTATTATGTAAGCAGATCCATAAAGATCTGATTGGTGATCCACTTCATATTTATTTTTATGGTTTGATGAAAGTAGATAAACTATGAAGATGACATTTTAACAAAGTATTTCATCATTCATTCGGTTTCAACTTGTTATGACGTCCTACTTTGAAAACAACATTGATGATATCTTTAGTTGTACAATTTTAAAGAGTTGGATTAACATATGCATGCTTTGCTTTTCTAAAGTGTCTGTCAATCAACGTTAAATGTCAAAGAATTTATAATAGCCTAGTCAAGCATTTATTCACGCGGGATTGTGACGTCACTTTTCTCCGCGTTGAGCTTACTGGGAAGGTGACGTTTTAACAGACTACTTTTTAACTCTGGTTTTACATTACTTTTTGGTCTTTCTGTCTTTCTTTCTTTTCTTTTCATTAAAGGAATCGATGTCTTGTATATTTTATAATTTTATAATTTTATTTGGCTTTAGTAAATTTGATATGAAGTGAGAGAGACTTTCTAACATAGAATAATATTAAGAAATTAATATTGTATTTTTATTTCACTTTAGCAAATTTGATTTGAAGTGAGAAAGACTTTCTAACATGGAATAATATTAAGAAATTAACATTATAATTTTATGTTTCTTTGATAAATTTGATTTGAAGTGAGATTTTCTTACATAAAATAATATTAGGAAATTAACATTATAATTTTGTTTTGTTTGATAAGTTTGATTTGAAGTGAGAGAGACTTTCTAACATGGAATAATATTAAGAAATTAAAATTAAAATTTTATTTCTCTTTGGTAAATTTGGTTTGAAGTGAGAGAAACTTTTTAATGTTATTCTCTTTGGTAAATTTGATTTGAAATGAGAGAGACCTTCTAACATAGAATAATATTAAGAAATTAGCATTATAATTTTAATTTTCTTTGGTAAATTTGGTTTGAAATGATAGAGACTTTCTAAAACGAAATAATATTAAGAAATTAATATTATAGTTTTATTTCATTTTGGTAAATTTGATTTGAAGTGAGAAAGACTTTCTAACACGGAATAATATTAGAAAATTAACATTATAGTTTTTTTTTTTTCTTTTGGTAAATTTGATTTGAAGTGAGAGAGACTTTCTAACATGAAGAAATGTTAGAAAAATAACATTATAATTTTATTTCTTTTTCTTAAATTTGATTTGAACTGAGAAAGACTTTCTAACATAGAATAATATTAGAAAATTAACATTATAATTTTATTCTCTTTGATAAATTTGATTTGAAGTGAGAGAGACTTTATAACATGGAATAATATTAGGAAATTAACATTATAATTTTATTTTTCTTTGGTAAATTTGGTTTATATTGACATAGACTTTCTAACAAGAATAATATTAGGAAATTAACATTATAATTTTATTTATCTTTGGTAAATTTGGTTAGAAGTGAGAGACTTTCTAATGACTCAAATTTTAAAATATCGACCTCAAGTTGGTGGGAATTCAATAGACATCCATAGATTTACTTGTAATGCACAAGCACCATCATAAATATATTATTATAGCTCATAAAGAGAACTTTTTACTCGTGTTTTGCATTGCTTTGGGCATTATCTTTCTTTTTCTTTTCTTTTTTTTGGTTCACTAAGGTAATCAACAATGTTTGCATATATGTCTCTATGGAATAATTCTAGGAAATTAGCACATTATAATTTTATTTCTCTGTCAAATTTGGTTTGAAGTGAGAGACTTTCTAAGGACTCGAGTTTTGAAATGTTGACTCAAGTTGGTGGGCATTCGATATATATCCATATATTTACTTGTAATGCACAAGCACCATCATAAATATATTATTATAATGCATAGAGAGAAATTTTTAACCCTTGTTTTGTATTGCTTTGGGAACTATTTTTATTTTTCTTTTTATTTTTGGTTCACTAAGGTAATCAACAATGTTTGCATATATGTTTTTGTAGCATCAAAAATTGTCACCCTTAACAATTTCATGCTAGGTTTAGTTCCCCCTATGTGTTGGGACCTAATTATGCATTTAATTACCCGTTTTATAAACATCTTCAAAAAATTAAATAATTGGAAATAAAAATAAGCATTTAATATTTTCCCCTGACACTTTGGACCCTAAAAATAATGGGTCTGGTCTAGGGCACCCCACACCCTAGACCACCTCTTTTTGGCTCCAATTTGAATATTTCAGTGTCGGTATTATATTATTTGAATTTCTAATTTCATTTATCAGCTATCAATATTTGATTTTTGGGAAATTAGAAGAATTCTATATAAATACCAATCATTTTATCATTTGAAATCCTAGCACGCCTAGAAAATATATTGAGAAAATTTAGTATCCTCAAAGAAATCAAGAGTGGTTAAGAGTGGAATTATCAACATTATTATAGCATCCATTCATGTCAAGCATCATGCCAAAGATTCATCATGTTTTTATGTAAGTTTTTTCATGTTTTATGATCTTTTGTTTTATGAGTCTAACACTTGCAAGACCTCAATCAAGCTATCATATTATCCTTCAAGGTGATAAGTGCATGACTTCAGTCCATTAAGGAATGTAGATCTGAGTGGTGAGTTGCACCATCAGTCAATTATTACTTGTTTATCATTTAGCCTCTACCTGACCAAGGGTAAGCTTTATTTATACATCATCATAGTTGTTGTGGAGGTAGAAATACCAAAATGGGGTTTGACTTAGGCAAGCACCTATATAACACAACCCTTCCCCCTCTTTCATGTGTGTAGGTTTTTAGATCTAGAGATAATTGGAGGAAGATAAAGACCAATTGTGCATTCATGCTTTCAAGTCCTACAAGTTGTCAAGCCACATAATATGGATTTTCTCATCAACAGATGTAGTTCTAATAGTGACCTCGAGAGAACAAAATCTACATACCAAAGACTTCAAGCTTGTGTTTTTAGATCCTAAAAAAGAAAGAGGATAGTCTAGGGCACACCATGCCCTAGACCAACTAATTTATCACCAAATTTATACACCAAGTTCCTTTGTGTCTGCTCTTCATCTTTTTGAATTATGTTCCTATCTTTGTACATTTAATTTCTCAAAAATCATAACAGTCTGTTGCATTTTGATACTTTAATTAGGAACATCATTGCATATTAAAATTAAGTTAATTTACAATCAATTATCAATCATCATCAATCCCCCACAACAAAAACACCAATGGATTAAAACCCTGATCCACCATTTTGACTCTTCTATTGAGGCTTGTAGTCAAGTGGGTTTTGAGATCATTTTTAATCCACCCTACCAAAATTAGGAGAAGTGTGATTTAGGACTTATATCACTTTTCCCAATCAAAAACTCTAGTGAACCTAGTTGTTTCTTACACTGTACATCTTATGAAATTTGAAACATATCATTTTAAGATATGAGTGTGATCTTAAGTTGTTTTCATTCATCATTTATGTATGCCTATTCATCATAAAAAAGCATTGGAAAAGTGAAAAATTTGTATTACATTTTGCATTCATAAGACAATAGGGTTAATTTCAGTCATTACAAAGTGGATCTAGTTCATACTTGCATTGATAAATCTACATTAGGCCATATCAAATTTGAAAAAAAGTATGAAAGTGTTCCAAGTGATCATTTAGGCATGTATGCATATAGTGAAAAGTGAAAGAAAAAAAGGGTGCATCGTTGTTGTTGCAAAAATATTGAAAGGTTTCAATTTCTAAATTTGTCAAGTTAGGATCAGTCAATTTTTGTAATTTATAATCTAAAAATTGTATTTTGAATCACATTTATTTCTTAAGAATTCTAAAAGTTACATGCATAATTATATTTCACATAGTAAAATCACAATTTTGTACATTTCTAGAAAATTATTTTCTCTCAGACCTAAACAATTACAGAATAGGATAATCAAACACTATAGCACACATCTAAATTTTGAACTTATCAAAAGTAACTTGTTATTCTAGGGTGCATCACACCCTTGACCTACTAAACTTCACTTAAATTTAGATCACAAATCTATCTTTGTGTTCACTATGTGGCTTTGCTTTCTAATTTTGCAAATTGTTTCATTTGTTGTGATTGCCATGTACTTTCATTTCATAGTAGGCTTACTTAAGTGTTTTGAATCTCATTTGAGCTTCATGACCTGGTGTCCTACTGCTAATACCCTTGTGAGATGTAGTTTTAAACTTATGGTATCTTGCGCTATAACTGCATTTTTTGTGGAGATTGAGTCCAATAACTCTTTCACACAAGATATGGCTTCAACTCAATCCATTTTAGATTCCATTCCTCACCACACATTACCTATGACTTCCTCACAACCCACCATTCATGTGGAATTGGAGGTTGTTATTGTCCATTTCCCTAAAGAGAAGTTCTAAAAAAAATGGACAAGGATTTTGAAGATCTTCAAGATTATCCAAGTACTGAAACTTTAGCTTGAGAGATGGTGCCTAATGGAAACACTTAGGAAGTTGATGAATGATGCTCAAGGAATAGAAATGTTGTGTATTCTAGATCACATCGTAGATGCTAACATCCCTATGGCAGCTAGTTGCACTCAAGCATTTACCAATGCTAACCAAGGAGGAAAATAAGTTTCCTCTCCCATAACCATGCCTTATAGTTTTATCACCTCACCCATAATAGTGTCATGTTATGGGAGAGGAAACTTATTTGGTATAAAATATGGGATGGTATAATAGACCTTTTTTCCTTTATTTCATTAGGAAATGAGATCCCCACAAAGAATTGGCTTACAACCCTTCGGTGAGTTAACTCAATGAGGGAATCTACTGATTTTCTTATGATTGAGGACAGGGGTATCAACTTGAACAAAACTTTTGGGAGAAAAACTAAAAATAGTAAATCAACTCAATTATGCCTATTCAAACTTGAATCATTAATTTAAAGCATAATATAAATAGAAACCACAAAGTTTCGATAGATTTGAAAATGGTAGGGGGGTTTGTACCTATCACCAAAATGACTTTATGAGAGCCTATTTGGGACTCATTCACCCATAGACAGATGGGTCTCTGTGTAGAAATTTTACTTAGCTTTCGAGATCCTCTGGTGTCCATCTATAGCTTATGTTTGATCCAAGTTCCAATGTCGAACAACCAGAAATGAAGTCTGTAGGTGAGAATCCATGGATTGACAACAATGTTGACAAATTTTTGCAACTTCACAACTTTATAACTTTGAGGTCTTCAATCCTTCTTCAACCTATAAACCTACACATTCACAAGAGGAGAAAAATATTTGTTTCTGGTGGATGGGGGTTTTCCTTGGTCAAACCCCGTTTTGGTAATTAAATCTTGAATTGAAATAATGAAACATGAAAGGAATGATGAATGAACAATACAATGTTGCAACTCAACAAACCCTTGAAGAAACCTTCAGAGGACTGAAATTTTGATCTTGATCTTCCATGAAATGGCTTTAATGGATGTGGATCTTGATACTTGAATCTTTACTTGAATGTTGACTTGGATCTTGAAACCTACATCATAATGTTAGCTTCAAAAACATGCATGATTGTAAAAGACTTTGACATGATGCTTAAGATCTTGATTGCTACAATAAATCACTGATAAATCTGCTCTTGAATGCTCTTGATCATAATCTTTTCTCTTGTAAAATTTGAATTATGCAACTTCTCTTAATTGCTAGATTTGAGTTGATAAAAAGACCTTGTATTTATAGACCTATCTATCCTTAATTTCCCAAAAATTAAACATTACAAGCCGACATTGAAATTTGAATTTAGGGACATTAAAATACCACCAAAATCATATTTAAAATTTGGTTCCAAAGGTCTAGGGAGGACCCATTCGCTCATGGGAGAATGGGTCCCAAGTCCCTATTCCTAGAACACACATTGCTCAAGGTAATTAATTATGTGTTGTCATTAAATATTGTCAAGTTTCCCCTTCCGAAAGTGTAATTTATTAGGCTTGTATATGTAAAATAGGGCTTATTAAGGCATAATTAAGTCTAATTTTATTGAGGGGACCCAAAAAAAGTGTGAAAGTGTAAAGGAGTACATTTTTCTACCCTACAACTTGATTCTCTTTATGCGATAATGTAATTATTAAGTAAAAACATGATTCAACTACCCATAATTAGGCGTATTAACACAAGTAAAAATTTACCACAAAACTAAATAATGCAAAATTATTTTGTCAGTATCATCGTACACCTAGACTTGATACAAAACAATGTATGTGTCTTAAGCACCAAGTCTAACACCTCATTGATTCTAATCAAATCTAGTTAGTCAACGTTAATGACAAATGAAATAAATCAGTCTTGATGTCTAACTAAAACATGTAAATCTTCACCAACCCATTACCAAGTCACTCATCAAACTTTGTGCAATGTAGTGATCATGATGAAGAAGATGGTGATATGTCCAACAAGATAAACATAATAGAAGTTCAACCTCGTAATGTTAAAACTTCACAAGGATATCGAGTTAAACCCAATGTCAATGGTTTGAGGGAAACATTATGCAAATATTAACACTTAACTACTAAACTTCATGACACTGCCAGCAAATGGACTATAAATTCTACCCAAAATTAGACCAAGAACTAGGCTCATCACTAAGTAGATAGACCTTTTTTCACATGAATCTTTCTCCCCCTTTGACATCAAGGGAAAAGGATAAAGTGTTTTGTATTGTTCTCCCCCTTTGACACTGAACCAAGATGCGTGTAACTGCTTCAAATACTCCCCCTTAGGAGTACACTCAACCAAAGTAGCCACCAACATCATTCCAGACAAGAAATGAATCCATAGATCCACTAGAATGATTCATCTTCATATACATCTAGTTCAAAGAAGGAGGGGAAATAACCCCCAACTTCTCTTGGAGATACTCAAAAGTATCTTTAGGAAGGGCCTTAGTGAATATGATGGAAAATTCATCCTTTTTAGGTACATATTCAAAAATCATCTCATTCTGCACAACTTTTTCTCTCAAAAAGTGATATCTGATTGATATATGCTTTATCCTTGAATGCATCACTAGATTCTTTGAAATGTTAATTGTACTTGTATTATCATAGAAGATAGAAATAGGTTGATCATACATTACTATGATATCCTTCAATTTTTGTCTCATCCACAATACTTGTGTGCAACAAGATGTTGATGTAATATACTCAGCCTCTGCAATGGATAAGGAAACTAAATCTTGCTTCTTACTTAGCCATGACACCAATATGAATCCAAGAAAGAATGTGCCACCACTTGTACTTTACCTATCACTAACACATCCAACCTAATTTGCATATGTGTATGCACTTAATGTTAATGTGAAGTTAGTATCCTTTGGATACCATAAGCCATAATCTGGAGTGCCTTTTAAATATTTGAATATCCTCTTTACTATGACAACATGTGACTCTTTAGGATCTTCTTGAAATCTAACCACAAGATAAATTGCATGCATGATATTTAGTCTAGTAGTAGTTAAATATAATAGTCCACCAACCATAGATTTGTACTTTCTCTGATCATCCTTAAGTGACTCATCATCCTTGCTCGATTTGCAACCAGTAACCATAGGAGCACATACTAGTTTGGAGTCATCCATTCCAAACTTTTTCAACTTCTCTTTAACATAGTTTGATTATGAAATGAAAATTCATTTATCTATTTGATTGATTTGTAGACCAAGGAATAAATTCATCTCCCCAAACATTGACATCTCAAACTCTTTTTGTATCTCTTCTGCAAAACTCTTACACATAGCTTCATTGCCTCCAAAGATAATGTCATCCACATACAAAACCATTATCAAGATTTTATCTTCCTCAATTTTGAAGTAAAGATTACTATTTGTGGTACCCTTGTTGAATCCTTGCTATATCAAATATCTATCCAATCTTGCATACCAAACTCTGGGAGGTTGCTTTAATCCATATAGTGCCTTTTTCAATTTGCAAACTATATCTAGTTGATCTAATAACTAAAATCCTTTCAGTTGTTCCATGTAAAATTTTTCTTCCAACTCACCATTCAAGAAAGAATACTTCACATCCATCTGATAAACTTTAAAGTCCTTGTATGTTGAAAATGCCAAAAACATGTTAATTGCTTCCATTCTATCCCTCAGGGAAAATGTTTCCTCAAAGTCTATTCCTTCCACTTGTGAGTAACCCTTACACAAGACTTGCTTATTTCTTACCATTTCTCCATTCTCATTCAATTTTTTTTGAATACCCACTTAGTTCCAATTATATTCTTATTTTTAGGTCTAGGAACTAGTTCCCAAGTTTGATTTTCTCAATTTGTTGCAACTCTTCTTCCATTGAATTCATCCAATATTCATCTCTACATGCCTCACTATTTTTGGTTCAACTTTGGAAAGTAAACAAAAATTTACCTCAGCTTCAACAACTTTTCTTTTTGTCAAGACACCTTTTATTTTATCTCCAATAATCTGTGCTTTGGAATGATTTCTTTGCACGTACTTAGGGGTCTTAGGGGTCTTTTCTAGAGCTTCTTCATCTTCATTTTGTACTTGTTTTTCCTTAGCCTTTTATTCTTCTTCTCTACAAGCAGGTTCATCTAACATATATCCATCTATAACAACTAAATTTTGCAAATCTTCATCAACCTTGACATTTGCACTTTCAACAATCTTTCTTAGCCTTTTGTTGTAACATTTGTAAGCTTTAATTTTAGTAGAATATCCAAGGAAGATACCTTCATCAGAACTTGCATCAAATTTTCCTAAATTTTCATCGTCTTGTCTAATGTAACATTTGCTTCCAAACACTCTAAAGTACTTGACTATAGGAATCCTTCCATACCACAACTCATAGGGAGTCTTTGTGATATTAACTTTGGCTTGAACTCTGTTAAGTATGTAAATAGTAGTATGAATTTCTTCTCTCTAGTAGACTTCCAATATTTTAGCTTCTTTCATCATGTACTTGCAACTTCTTGAATAGTCTTATTTTTCCTTTCAACAACTCCATTCTGCTGAGGAGTTCTAGGGGCAGACAAGTTCCTCTTTATTCCATGATCTTCACAAAAAATTTTAAACTCATTGGAGGTGAATTCTCCACCTTTGTCAAACCTCAAACATTTGATCTTCAAATTCATTTTATTTTCAACCATAGCTTTAAATTCTTTGAATCTATCTAGAGCTTCAAAAAAATTTCTAAGAAAAGAAACCCATGTCATTCTAGAGTAATCATCAATCAAAATCATGAAATACTTGTCACCTTGAAGGCTTCTCAACCTTGTAGGACCAAAAAGGTCTATATGTATCAATTCTAGTAATCCAGTAGCATATTGCTCTTTTCCTCTAAAACTAGTCCTTGTTTGTTTTCTAAATTGATAATCTTTGTGTAAGAGAGGGGGACCAACCACGTCAAGGCTCTAGGTCACACAGAGCTGAGAGCTAAGGGCTACCCTGACTTACCTCACTCTAAAGGAGTGTTTTAGATAGAGGTTGAGAATGATGAGGACTCTAAATTACTTTAATCACTCTATAGATCTGAACTTAAGTTTATGATAGGCAAGTCAGTTTTCAAAGTTTGTACTATGCCTCAGACAACTCTCTATCTGAGGACGACATCACAGTTTTGGGATGTTAGCATAGCACGTCGGTGTCTCTTGGGCACATTGGTGTTCATACGGTCAGAAAATAGTGAACACAATACAAACCACTCAAAAAACTTACAACCTAGCTAGCTAATCTTGATAGTAAAAACAAAATAGTAGATACATGAAATAGAAACTAAAGTGATAAAACAAGTAAATGAGAGTTAGGGTGACAAAGATGATCTTACAAGGATGCATGTTTTCTAGCTAGCTCCAAATGCATGTCCACCTACACATAAGAAAGAGGGGAAAATTGTTGGAAATTTTTGTAAAAGTGCACTCAGTCAAACCCCCGTTTTGGTGAACTTCCACACCTCCGCGAGACTGATCAAGTAGCAATGAGATAGAAATATTTGATAAAGAAGTAAAAAAAGTATAGATGCAATAAACACTACAAAACAGTAAAGTGCTACTAAACCAAATCACAAAGGAGAGGAGTGAAATGTTACTGTTGATGGTTTGGATGAGCACATCAATAGTTAAA
>VDFB02020421.1:0-31144 GCA_007258455.2 Sequoia sempervirens | reverse complement strand
CACACTCTGGCCTCGTAATCGCAATATGCTCCCATGCCTAGATCTGGAGAAGAGTCACACCACTAGCCAAACTAGTCAATCCTTGGTATACCACCTGATGTAGATCATGATACAAATTAGCCAAAATGCAGCTCCCCCAGGCATACCTCTGCGGCTAAGTCACCATCCACTCTAGCATCCTACCCCAACCAACTGAAAATCCCTTCGACCGATGGTCCGATCCAAGGAAACTTCTAATGAATGCACCCAACACAGCAACTAAGGCTGGATATCTACTGAAATCCGCCCACGACACCCAATATCTTGCTATCGACATATCACCGTATATCCTCCTCAGTGCCTCGGTCCCTCCTATCTCCTTGTGGTCATAAACCACAAGGGCACCTACCACAGGAATCCTTAGAATCCTGTATACATCCTCGGGTGTCACGGTCATCTCACCAGTAGGCAAATGAAAGGTGTTATGATCAGAGTGCCACCTCTCTGCCAATGCAATCAACAGTCCCTTGTTGACTCGAATCCCTCGCGGGATAGTCAACAAAGATCCCAGCCCACAGTCACCTATCCACTGTATCTCTACTGGAGTCAACTCTCCTACCCGATCCCAACATATCGAGAAACACTCTCTAATCTGGAGGTTGTCAAAACCTCCTATTTTTTTTTGTGGTCATCACAAGGACAATTAATCAGCCTCATACCAATGACTCATATCATGTGCTCTATCTATCTATCAAGTGAACTATATCAGTGACCCATATCAAATTAATCAGCGAATCATATCAGTGACCCATATCAGTGACCCATATCATGCAATCAATCATATCATGCAATCACTGCCACATCTATCTATCTGAATATCAAATCAATCTACTCTATCATCATTATACTATTTGTTTTTCTTTTTCAGGAAAGCAAATTTATCAACAATCCAATCATTTTTTCCATTTGTACTTCAGTCATGAATGCAAATATGTTTGAAAACCATCATCTACTATTTGGTTTCTATCATAGAAAGCAAATTTATCAGACATTTACTTTTTGTTTTTCATTCATGAGAAGCAAAGTTATCAGACAATCAGTCAATCAATCAATCAATCTACTCTTTGTTTTGCATTTATGGGAAACAGAGTTATCAGTTATCTACTCTTTGTTTTCTATTCAAGGAAGCAAAGTTATCAGTTAATCACCAGATTTTCTATCATTTATATCCATATCAACATGATGGCAAAATAATTTATCTATTTATTTACCAAGGAAGCAATGTATACACCATCATTTTTCATCACAATCGCATTCTGCCAAAATTTTCCCAGATGCACTAATCTGCGCCTCAGATGCACTAAAACTCGAAAGTGCTACAATTTACCTCGAAAGCACTAAAACTCGTTATGCGTGCTTTTGCACCCTAAAAGCACTAAAGTTTTTCCTATAAGCACTAGAACCCTACATGCGCTAAGATACCCCGCGTATGCGCTACTTCATATCCTAGATGCGCTAATCCACCTTTGTTGCGGCCAATCCCTAAATGCGCGACTCTATGCCCTAGATGTGCTAAAGTTTTCTAGTTGGACTTGCTTCCTATAAGCGCTTATCTACACCTCGTATGCGCTAGAAGACCTAAATTTACCCTGCACCTATATGCACTACGGAAATTTTTGAATAAGCTAAATCAAATAGGCAGATGCGCTAAAACGTTATTTTTTGCCCTAAATCCACGTGAAAAAGTTTCAAAATTGCTCAAAAACACAAAAATTTCAACTCATAAAGGGTTCAATTGACTCACCGGTGGTCCATACGCGGCTGGTCTCTGGAATCGCCGGGCCTGCTCGAATCTATGCCTGTGAAATGGAATATGCATCTCGCCAAGTCACTGTCAGAGCATAAAAATCACTATAGTAAAAGGGTGAAAATGACTTCCACTTTTACCCCTTTTACCTTATATGGGTCAATGAAGGTGGGTTTTTGGTGCCATTTTATTTTCTATCACTTTATTTTTTCACCAGGGGCATCTTTTACACCACTTATCGGGAGCTAAATCACTGAATCACCAGCAGAATGTCATCATCCAATCAAGTCTTTTATCACATTTTTTCAAAACTTATATCTTCATCCGTGATTTACCTCCCAAGGGGGCATTATCAACATCAACGTCAAAAACATATCAGAGGCAAAAAATTTATTTTCTTCGAAGCAATGCGTTTCACACATCACTCAAAGAGGGGAAAATATATGTGCATAAAATTGCTCATGTCTAATTAATCCGAACATTTAATTAAATATTTATTATTTAATTAATTTCTCTAAAGTCTTCTACATGTAATTAAATTTAATTAATTTAATTATATTGTTCATTCATTTCATTCTCCCACTATAATTGAATAAATTTATTTTATTTTATTATTTCACATGTCTACTTGATTAATTAAATGAATACATTTTATTTATTTGAATTAATTATCATCTTTTGAATTTAATTAAATCTTTTGTTTTAATTAAATTTAAATATTTCTTTTCTTCTATTTAAAACTTTCTTCTAATTAATTAAATATTTTATTTAATTAAAGATCTTCTTTTTCTTCAAATCATAATTAGATATTTCATTTAATTATGAAATCTTCTTATTTCCTCAAAATCTTAATTAAATATTTATTTAATTAAGAAAAATCTACATGCACCCATAAATAAATAATTGAATTGGATAATTCATTATTTATCTTCTCAATATCTTTCCATTATCTTCTAAAAAAAGATGATTTTGTTAATCATCTCATCTTATCTCTTCCATGAAAATGGAAAAATCCTACTTTATTCATTTTCTTCTAATTTTCTTTCCAGTCTCATCCATCTTCGACCGTTTGTTCTCTATCAGGAATTATCATAGCCATTGACCAACTCAGCCAATCAAAATCCTCGAAAAACTCTATAAGTACATGTGTGAATCCAAGCATTGGTTATAGATACACAGACACACACACACGCAATTACACTTACGCATTTGCATCTTTAGCATTCTATCAATAATCATATCTTAGCAATAATCTGATCATAGCATAGCATAATCTTGCATCTTAGTATAGTATGCATTTTAGTTTAAATCCCATTCTCTAGTAGTCCATTTCGTTGAGCTTGGCATACTAAATCTGAGAGCAACTTGAACCAACGAAACATTGGAGATAGAGAGCAATAAAATGACTTTGAAGAAGCCACACTAAGAGTTTGTTTATTTTTCTTTAAGTTTCTTTGATATAAGGTTTTATTGAATGTGTTTTGAATTCATTATGACAGGCATATTTTCATACACACACACAAAATAGGAAAAGAGAAAGAAACAACTATAATATCCACACAAGTTGAGTCATCAAAAGCATGTGAGTCCATAACTTTTAGCAAAGAAGAGTAAAACACAAGTTATACATCCATATACGATGAATGTGATCATGAGAAACCACCAAATCCAAAAGATATGGAAAAGGTTTATGGATGAGGTTATGAACTTTTAAAATAACTTGGCTATAATGTAAAAGGGTGTGGTGCTAAAGAACAAGGTATTCATGTCCCTATAGATCCTAACACACAAGAAACAACTAGTGGTCTTGGTTATTTCCCTTTGAAATAAATGAAAGCATCAAAGAAACCTTCACTTAATATCAATGGCATCATGCAAAACACTCCTAAGACATCTTCAAACACACGTCTTAGTAATGATTCTATTTCATTAGATTTTACAACCTCCTTTAAGGTAGAGTAAAAAATCTCACAATCTAAAGAGTCTTTTGTATGTATTACACCTTGTAGTAAGCAAGAGATACCTTTGTCACAAATGAGAGGAACATCTTGTACTATTGATCAAGAGATTACCTTGTTGAGGCTTCTCCAAGCCCACTTGATATCTCTCCCCCCAAGAACATGAAAGAAAATCTATAGCAAGAGTTTATTTTGTGCATATCATCGAGTACATGGTCATTCAACTAATGAATGTAAGGCCTTGAGTAATAAAATTCAACATCTTAAGGATTATGGTCCTCCTTGTGTTGATGCACCTATTTCCTCTAATTGATAATGATTCTCATCCTATCATGTTGCTCATCACTATGTGGCATTAGCAGCTTTATGTGACTTTCTCATTGTTATTCATGGTGGTAGAATATTAGGTGCAACCATATTTATCTTGGCGGCAACATGATAGTTCTTGGTGGTTTTCTTTGTCTTTATGATTGAGGGGAAAGGATAACTAGTTTTTGGAGGTTTGCATTCTTTCTAAGGATCCTCTCTCTCTCTCTTTCTACTTAAAATACCAACATATAAAATATGTTGACATTTTAAGTGGGGGGAATACTATCCCCCATTCATTATTTTCATTTCCCTTCTTAGTGATGATAACATACATCTCCTAGGAAGTGTGACCATTACATTGGCACTATTTCATTTTGGCATTATTATTTGTACCCCTAAGGTGAGTTTCTTTCTTCACATTGTTCATGGAAGTTGAACTTAGTTTATCATTAGCTTAGCATATTTATCATGTTGTTGCACCTTATCAAAAGTTATCAGGGAATATAACTTTTGGTATGGTTGATGTATGGGATCTTGTAGACCTGGCATGACTTTCCCTTTGCCACTTGTCTTGGGGGATCACCTAGTGTATATCATATTGCACTAGCCCTTGTGAGTGTATTTTTCATGGCCACCAAGCATAACACAACTTGATTTCTTATGGAGCCGTGTTTTTCATAAGTGTTTACATCCTTATGAGTGTATTTGATGGATGTGGCATAATACAACTTGCTAGTCCATCTTTCTTTCCTCCTTACATTAATTTTGCCATTGTATATTTTTGTATCTTGTCTTATCGCTTCATATCATACATTCATGTGTGTCCCTTTGTGCTTATGTTGGTTTTCCATGGGACCTTGATCCTAGGGGCTTGGCCACCACCTTGATTTTTTTCATCCTATCACATCAATATTTGTGTACTTGGACCCCTCTTGACACATATTTGTCTACTTTAGTGTGTTTGAGTGCAAGTTCATACTCTCACTAAAGTGGGGGCTAAATGTACTCTAGAAAAATGTACTCCTTTACATTTTCACACTATGTTTGGGTCCCTTAATTAAATTGGACTTAATTAAGGCTCTAATTGGCCCAATTATGCATTTAAAAGCCTAATTAATCCCATTTTCCGAAAGGGAAACTTGTATCAAACAATTACAAACATTAATTAAATTGCCTTGGAAATTGAGTGTCCTGGATCTAAGTCTTAAGACCCATTCGCCCAAGGGTGAATGGGTCCCCCTTAAGTTTAGGACCCCAATTTTTTTAATATTTTTTTGGTGGCATATTTATGATTCAAATTCAAATTCAAATTGTCAAATTTTTAATTTTAATTGTTGGGAAATTAGAAAAATACCTATAAATACCTAGTCTTTTTATCAATTCAAAACATCTAAAAAGAGGGCAACTTTCACATGAGAAAATATTATTGTCAAGAGCTTTGAAGAGCATATTTTTTAGTCATCTACAACAACATTCAAGATCCTATCATGATTTCAAGATTTATGTGTGTTCATGCATGTTTTTGGAGCTAACATTGTGATGTAGGTTTCAAGCATTCAAGTCAAGATTCAAGCTATCAAATCAAGCATCCAATCAAGCCATTCATGTTAGATCAAGACCTTGGAGATATGTATTATATTTTAATCCTCTAAGGATCTTCATTCAAGGGTTTGGTGAGTTGCAACATAGCATTATTCATTCATCATTTCTTTTATTCATGTTTCATTCCATTTTGTTTAATTACCAAAATAGGGTTTGACCAAGGCAAACCCCCATTCACCAAAAAAAAGCAATTTTTTCCTCTCTTTGTGTATGTGCAGATTTGTAGGTGAAGAAGGATTGGAGATTGATCAAAAGTTCAATTTTTTTAAATTGTCAAAGTTGTTATCAAAGTTGTCTAGCCACATAAACTCACTTGCACGAATTTATTTCCAACTTTTCGATTTTGAGATCCAAAGGAATCAGGAGTGAAAATCTAGGAGCAAAGGACTGTAAAAACATATTTTGATCGCTATAGCAGGACCTATTTTCCCTAGGGTGAATTTGTCCTAGGAGGACACTCAACATAATCTTTTGGTGATAGGTGCATAAAATATTATCCTTCTCAGATCTGTCAAAAGTTGATTGTTTATATTTTTGTTATGTTTTAAATTGATGATTCAAGTCTTACATTGCATAATTGGATTCATTTAGTATTTTTCATTTATCTAGACCAAAAGTGCATTTTAGGCTGATTTTACCTTGTCTTTTCATAAGGAAAATGGAAAGATCTCCATTAAGTGTGACTGAACTAAGGGTTGAAAGTAAATCTTATCCTCTAGGGATCTCTTTTTCCTAATGAAATTAATAGAAAGATAGGCCCACACACCATTTCCCGTCCATTTTGGTTAAACCCTATTTTTCTACATTTCAATTTGATTTTGAGCTATAAGTTCAATTTTGAGGTCATTGTGTTTTGATGAGTACATGAGATGGTTAGTGGTTTTAGGCATATTCCCTTGTATTAGGAATAGTTTTTGGATCTTCCTTTAGTTTGAGAGGCTTACTTATATTTCTATTATGTTTGACATGGTATTGTATGATTATATATTGATAGTTTTTTTGTTTGGGGACTTAGAAAGAGACCTTACATATCACTAATTAAGCATATGTTGTGTTTGTCCCTTTTTCTAAAAATATAGTTGCATAGTGGAATCCAGGAATTCTACCGCATTCCTCCGCAGGATCTCATTTGAGTTTGTCATTTGGGGTGTAACATCTATGAGAAAGGACCCACAACATATCTAGATATCATGAGAAAGGATAATCTACCGAAGAGATATTGCCATGAGATTATTAGTTTAGGCCCACTGTGCTAAGACATAGTCAATTCTGAGAATCCCTCTTAATTCCTCCACACGAGGATGTTCAGGTGTGTGGTTTTGAACATAACACCTATGATGGCACTTGCAAATCATATACAAAAATCAAGAAGGAAGGATTGGGTAGCAGAAAGATGTCACTAACAGAAGGCGACTACGCTAGTCAATTGACACCCACTCCTACAAGCTTGAAGGATAATACATTACAAGATCATGCAGAAATAACAGTAAAGTTTCATCAAGATAGAAAGGGAAACGGAAGCATGTGGATGGGTCTGTAGGATGGCATTATTAATCCCAAGTAAATTGCATTATCCTTAAGGCCAACCTAATGAAGCATGTACGAAATTCTAATTCTAATTGGGCTCAAGGCTAACCTATTCCTTAAGGTGAATTGTTAGCAAATAAATGTAGAAGTTGATTCATGTAAGGGAATCAAATTATTGTGTTATTATTTTGTAAATCTAGGACACTTGTGTTCTAATTTCTTCTATGGATGGAAACCCATAGGAGTTGTTTTCATTGGACGAAAACCCAGTGTTCACTAGGATCAAAGGATGAAACCCCTTTGGTTCCTAAGGGCATTCTCATTCAAGGATTTTATAGGGAAGTTAATACTATTGCTTGATCTATGGTGATTTGGTAAAACATTATGGATCATTGTTTTGAATTATAGTCAATATATATTATTCATATTTTGGAGTTCTCATCATAATTGGTGTAACATATGTTGTGATTATCTTGTGTTTTAATTTCATTCTTAAATTAGTATTTGTTATAATTTGTATTATAGGGACATTACAATTGTATCAAAGCAAATTTTTCCATGTCCTATAGGGTTTCCTAATGATTACTATTTCCAAGTGAAAGGGAGATAAGATTCCAGTGGAGAGAACTGAAGAAAGCAAAGCAAGAAGAAATGATGGGAGATGATGAAGCCAAAGAAAATTTTGAGGAAATGATACAAGGGAAAAATCATCTTGTTGATATATTTGGCCAGATGTTTCAATAGATGCAGAATAATGCAAGGAAGGAGAATGGTAGCATTAATGGATCAGGTGCCTTCAGTGAATGAAGTGGTGGAAAGAGGGAGGAGAAGGTGATTGATACAAAAAGTTCTAGAACGGACTTTAGTAATAGGCCCCTTAAGCCCAAGTTCATTTAAAGAGTAGAAGAAGTTCTAGAGGAAGAAACTACCCTCTAAGATGATATCTCAAGATCTTATGAAGAATATAGGGCTTTAGACCCTCCAATCAAAGAGATGTTGTCTTTGAAATATTTCACAGAGATGAAGAAGAATAAAAGAGGAACTTACCATTCACCCCTCAAGCCAAAAGATCTAGAGCACTCATTGGGAAAGCTATTTATTTCCCCTTTTGATGGATCTAAGAAAAGCACTACTAGGGCATGGTTGTAGAAACTTGATATATATTTTGCACTCAAGCCAATGTCTGAGGAAGATGCCATAATATTTTCCACCCTAAATTTGGAAGGAATCACTCATGATTGATGGTACCATGGTCTAGTCACTCAAGGCCACAAATTGACAAGATCTTATGATGAATTCTACAACAAACTAGTTGAGAGGTTTGATAGAAGATTTTCAAAAGAAAATTTTAGAGCATTGGCTCACATCAAGTAGAAAGGAAGTGTGGAAGAATATGTTGTAGATTTCCAGAAGCTATCAGTTATGGTAACTGACATTTCAAAGAAAAGACTCATAGTCCTATTCATAGAAGGCTTGGCAGAACAATTCAAGGGCCTAGTGAAAGCATTCCACTCCTCAACACTTCAAGAGACTATCAAGAAAGATTTTGATGTGGAGAATTCTATTCCCTAGAAGAAATAAAAATATTCAATATGGAATATGCCTTAGACTGATCAAAAACTAGCTCCCCCTACCACACCTAAGAAGAGTGATCATGAGACCAAGAATGAGCTCAAAAGGAAGAAATTATGTTTCTATTGTAGAGAACCATGGGTTTTGGGACACAAGTGTCTTAGGAAAGGGAAATCCCACTATATAGAATTCATCTTTGACAAAGAATCAGAATCAAATGGGTCATAATATTTTCATGATCTAAAAGATATCTCTCTAGAGGAAGAAGATAAGGAGAAGGACAATTATGGCATCCTAGCATCTTTATCCAATGTACATAGATACCATTCTTTCAAGGTCTAGGGAGCCCTCAAACAAAGCGTGACTATCTTGATTGATGGAGGAGCTACTCATAACTTCATTGATGGACTTGTAAGGAGAAGAAGGTTCGACATGGAGAATTTTGAAGGCTTTACTAGCACTGCGGTGGATGGGTATAGCTTACCCTACAAGGAGAAAGTTTGGAAGTTGGGCATAACAGTTGGAGATCATAAGGTTTGTGATGATTTCTATGTTATTGGTTTGGGTGAAATTGATGTGATTTGGGTGTGCATTGGTTACATTCATTAGGAGAGTATATTACAAACTACCAAATGATGGAGCTCAAGTTAAAAGCTAATGGGAAGGATGTGGTCCTAAAGGGAATGGAAAATGGTGGTCCACAAGTGGTTCCACCCAAGAGAATGGAAAGGATCTTCCAAAAGAACTAAGTTTCCTGGTCTACTAGTTGTTTGATTTTAGAGGATTCTTCTGAAGGTAAGAATGGTCATATCCATATTGATATACAAAATATTTTGGATAAGCATAGTTTGGTTTTCAGTGACATGCATCCTAAACTACCACTAGATAGAGGTTTCCATTATATCATATAACTTGATCCAGGATCAAATCTGGTCATGACCACTCCTTTCCACCATCCCCAAGTGTATAAGAAAGAGATATAGAAATAAATAAAGGAGCTATTAGATATGGGCTACATCAGACCAAGCTCTAGCCCTTTTGCATCCTCTTTGGTACTGGTAAAGAAGAATGATGGTACCCTATAGATGTGCATAGACTATCGAGAATTGAATAAGAATACAATTAAGAACTAGTATCCCATACCATGAATAGATGAGTTGATTGATGAACTACATGGTGCGTTCAACTTCTCAAAGATTGAGTTGAGGTCTAAATACAACCAAATCTGAATGAGGGAAGAAGATGTTCAAAAGACTATTTTTTAGTGTCTCTATGGGCATTTTGAGTTCATGTTTATTCCCTTTGGTCTCACCAATGCTTCGAAAACTTTCCAATCATCCATGAATCATGTTTTTGGTAAGCACTTGAGGAGGTTTATGTTGGTTTTCTTTGATGATATTCTGATCTATAGCAAAACATGGGAAGATCATTTGAAGCACTTGGATATAATCTTAGGAATTCTAGAGAAATGGTCACTCTTTGTAAATATTTCCAAATGTGAGTTTGGGTCAACATAGATATTATATTTTGGATAGGTCATAAGTGCTAAGGGAGTTCAAGTTGACTAGCAAAAGATCCAAACCATCTTAGACTAGCCTCCTCCCACAAATTTGTCTCAGCTAAGAGGTTTCTTTGGTATTTGTAGCTACTACCAGAGGGTTTTCAAAGGATTCTCTTTGTTTGTAGCACCTCTCACCATTCTGACTAAAGCAAGAGCCTTTGAATGTACAATGGAAGCACAAAGGGACTATGAGAAATTGAAATAGGTAATGAGCTCTTGTCTGGTTCTTGCAATTCTTGATTTTTCACTTCCATTTGTTGTAGAATGTGATGTTTTTAGTGAATGGATTGGAGTTGTTCTCTCTCAATGAGGACACCCCATAGTATTTGAAAATAGGAAATTAAGAGACCATGAAAAAGGATATCCCATATATGATAAGAAAATGCTAGCTATAATGCATGCCTTGGAAATTTTTTGGCAAAATCTGGTATGTGAGAGATTTATGGTCAAGACAAACCATAACAGCCTGAAATTATTCTTAAACCAAAAAAAATTGAATGATAGAAAATAAAAATTGGTCAAAAAACTACAAGCATATGATTTTAATATTGAATATATCAAGGGGAAGAAGAATATTGTGGTGGATGCACTCTCTAGGAGACCTACACGTTGTCATGTGTCCATCACGTCAACTTATTGGAAGGACTCCATCATGGAGGAGTATGCTATGGATCCTTTTGCTACCAATGTGTAGGAATTCATAGAGAAGGATGATCGATATGTGGTGTAGGAAGGCCTGATACTATTCAAAAATAGGGTATTCTTGGTTCCAAGATCTAAGGTTAAGGAGAAAATATTGGAGGCTTATCATAATGCGCCAACAACAAGGCACCCCAGATTCTATAAAACTTATCAAAAAATTAGGGAAAGTTTTGCTTAGAAGGGCATTAAGGAGGATGTTCTCTCACACATCTGAAAATGCATCACATGCCAATATAACAAGGGGGAACAAGAGTTTTCGGTTAGATTATTGCATCCTCTTCCCATTCTGGAGCATAAATGGGAAAGAATCTCCATGGATTTCATCATCGGATTGCCCAAAGCATAAGACAAGGTCTACATTTATGTCATAGTGGACAAATTGACTAAGTATGCTCATTTATTTGTCATTTCCAGTAACTACAAAGCTTTCAAAGTTGCAAAACTATTCTTCAAGGAAGTTTTCCAGTTGCATGGTTTATCTAAGAACATTGTCAATGATATAGATAGTCATTTCCTCAACACATTTTGGAAGGAATTGTTCCATCTACTAGGCACCAAACTAACCTCTAGCACAAGTTATCATCCATAAAGTGATGGGAGAACTGAAATCATAAACAAGTGGTTAGAAGGATACCTGAGGAACTATCTCACCAATCAATAAATAACCTAGATCAAATGGTTGCATTTGGGAGAATATTACTACAACACAACTCATCACATGTCCATTGGCATGTCCCCATTTAGATCCCTCTATGGATATGGTGCATTAACCTTTGCAGAATTAGTCCTCATAGACATTAGAGTTCCAGAAGCAAGTGATTTGGTTAATCAAAGTCAAGACATCTTGAAAACTCTCAAGGATCATCTGCAAGTTGCTCAAAATCAACAAAAGATGTATGTAGATATAAAGTGCATAGAAAGATCATTTGAGGTAGGAGATATGGTTTTTATTAGATTGTATCCTTATAGAAAAACCTCCATCAAGAAAAGTAGATCAGAGAAGCTCAATCCTAAGTTCTATGGACCATACAATATAATCTAAAAAGTTGGAGAAGTTTCTTATGAGGTGGAACTTCCATGAGAAAACAAATTCCATAATTTTTTCCATGTTTCATATTTAAAGGAGGTTTTGGGATTGAATATATCTCTTGCTACTAAGTTACCACCCCTTGATGATGAAGGGAAACTCATCCTTATTTTGGAAGTTGTGATTGATACTAGGGTCAAAAATCCAAGGATTGGGAATATAACTGAGTATCTTGTTTATTGGAAGGACTTTCCAATTGAAGATGCTACCTAGGAAGGACCTAAAATACTAAAGCATACAAATTTTCATTACTTAAGGACAAGCAATTTTGGGAAGGGAGGATTTGTCATGTCCCTTTTTTTAGAAAGATAGTTACAAAGTGGAATCCTAGATTTCTACCACATTCCTTCATAGGAGATCATCTCAGTCTATGGTTTGGGGTGTAGCATCTATGATAAAGGCCCCACAACATATCTAGAGATTGTGGGAAAAGGATCATCTACCAGAGACATATCACCATTACAAGATCATTAGTTCAAGCTCATTGTTCCAAGACAGAGTCAATTCTAGGAATCCCTATGCATTCCTCCGTAGGATGATGTTCAGGTGTGTGGTTCAAAACATAGCACTTATGATGGCACTTTCACATCATATCTAAAACTCAATAAGAGAGGATTGGGTGGCATAAATATGTTGCTAATAGAAGGTGATTGTGCTAGTCAACTAGAACCCACTCCTACAAGCTTAAAGTATAAGACATCATGAGATTATATAGCAGTAACAGTGAAGTTTCAGGAAGCTAAAAAGGGAAAGATAAGTGTTGGATGGGTTTGTAGGATGGCATGCTTAATCCCAAGGAAATTGCATTAGCCTTAAGATTGACCTAATGAAGCATGTGGGAAATTTAAATTCTATATTTGGTGTCAATTGGGCTCAAGGCCAACCTGTTCCTTAAGAGGAATTACAATTAGCATATAAATGTAGGAAATTAATTCATGTAAGGGCATCAAATTATTTTGTCATTATCCTTTATATCTAGGACATGTGTTCTAATTTATTTTATGGATGAAAACCCATAGGACTTGTGTTCATTAGATGAAAACCTAGTGTTCACTAGGATCAGAGGATGAAACCCCTTTGGTTCATAAGGGCATTCTCATTCATGGATTGCATCTAAGCTTCAAGGATGTTTTAGGGAATTAAATATCGTTGTTTGATCTATGGTGATTTGGAAAAACATTCTAGATCATTGTTCTAAATTATAGTCAATATATATACATATATTATTCATATTCTAGATTTCTCATCATAATTTGGTGTAATATTTGTGGTGATTATCTTGTTGTGTTTGAATTTCATCTGCAAATCAGTATTTGTTACAATTTGTATGATAGGGACATTACATGTTCACTTTTTGGTAGAAGGACATGGTTTGATTGTAGGTTTTCTCTATATTATTTGTTGTGTATCCTAGAGGTTTGGTTCATTTCATGTTGGAGTTGAGATCAATTTTGAGTTGATCATTTATTGTTATTATACTTCATTATTTTTAATAAAATTAAGGATGATTGGAGCTCTTTAATCTTTCTCTTTTATGTGATGTGTAGAACTTGGTAGAACTATGTTGATTAGGGGAGAGTTCTATAGCATTTTTGTTTATAGGTTTGTATATCAATGTGTGTTCTTTGATATTATATGATAGATAATTTATCCAAATTCTCTCTATGAGTGTTGTTAGTGGATTCTTTGGTCATTTTCAAACTTGAAATTTCCTATGTACTGGTAACAATATCTTCAAATTTTTTGCATGTCTATGTGTTTGTTACTATTGGAAATAAAATTTATGCAGGGAAATGAATATGTAGGAACTTGCAATTATGGATTAGGTTGGTTATGTTAATAGTATAATGCCTACCTACATGATGTTTGTACCCTATTTTTGAGGTATGATTAGTTGGATGAGTTAGAAAAATGCTATGGTCTCTATTTTTAGTAGTTGTTGAGCATTTGACAAATCCTTGGTCTTATTTTGGAGGAGGTGGACTTTGATGGATATGTTTAAGTTGAACCACAAATTTTAGAGTGTGATCTTGTATTTGGTTTCTTATCTCTCATGCTTGGGTATGATGGAGGATGATACTATTGTGTTAATATGGTTGTCACTTTATGAGTGTTGGAGATGCATGGTTGAGCTTGTGAGAACATAGGATTTAGTTGGTGCTGCATAGTTATACCCTCGATGGTTTATTCATTATTTTTTGATGTTCATATTTCTTTTGGAGGGTCTATGACAAGTGGAATAATATTTGGATTAGGTATTTCATACACCTTTCAAGTCTTAATACTTGGATTATTTAATTATTTATTATTTTATGTGTCCTAATGAAGTAGGATATTCCACTTTATGACTTGTGTTGGTGTAAAAGAGGTGGTTTAATTGGCTAGTTCATCACCTAGGTCCTATTCACACTAGTTACTTAGGTTTACTTAGGGTACACATAAGATAGTTATCAATTCATGTCTCAAATAATAAGATTAACGCATATCATAATCTTATGCAATCCTATATCTCACCTTGGTATACATAACCAAGGGTTTCCCTTTGTAATCTCAATTCATTATTGTATCCATTCTCATTGTATATTTGCATCCTTTGATAGAATATAATTGTTTTCTCATATTTGATCTCTCTTATGCTTTCATAGAAGTTCCTATATCTTGGGTGGCTACAATCTTTAGCCAAAAATTGCATGGTATAGATCACTCTATACCAACTCTCACAACTTGGCTATTATTCCATATGTGTATTTCTTTTTATTTTTTTATTTACATGTGTAAATATATTTGTAAAAGGATATATTTTCATGAAAGACACATGTAAGAGAATTTTTGAAAAACTATATATGATGCATAAGAACATGATTAATAGGCAGGCTACAACTTATGGATTAGGAATATTGACCCACTTATAACACATCATAGAGCATTTTTTAAAAGGTTGTAAATAATAAACAATGGAGTGTGGGTTGTACCATGCTATTTTGGGACCTTGTTTGGGCCTATGGTTATGCCTTATGGTTGTACCATGCTATTTTAGGACCTTTTTTGAGTAATTGATATGTAGACCTAAGAGAGGAGTTTTTGTAGGGTTATGCAATCAAATTTCTACTAGAGGAAGATGACATTGATCTCTATATAGGAAAGAACTTTTGATATTATATTATAATAGGTTTATTATTGTTCAATAATACATTGATTGTTGCTTTGGAGGTTAGGTTTTTTTGAAAGGATTTTCATAGGATTTATATATGTTATTCTCTTTCTTGTGGTTGGTTATTCTTCTATATCTCTCTTTATTTATTTTATAATTGTTGTTAACATGCTAGAATGTTGTTGAATTTTATGAAGATTTGATTAATGTGTTAATCTCCTTGAAGGTTTAATATGGAAATACTTGCAATGCTTAATAATTATGAAGATATGATTTAATTGATAAGGTTTTTATGGGTACTTTTCCTAATATATTTTATTGCATCCCTAGTTACACATATTCTCATATATTTTCCATGACTAGCCATTTATTACATCCACACTTGCACACATATTTATACATTTCATCACAACCTTGAGAATTATAGTTTCCTATCTTGAAGTAATCTCATATTGATTGGGATTGATCTTAAGGGGCTCTATATTTATCTCTAAATTTAAAATTCAAATCATCAAATCCTACCCTTTTGCACTAGTTGTTTAGAGGTGACCCACTAAACATTTGTGTGACATGTTATGTTTTGATACTTAACGGCATTCATTTGTGAAATTAAACAACAATTAAAATGAAAAAATAATGGTCTATCAAGCAACAATAATTACAAAAACATTTCACTTTAGAACTTAAAATTAACCCATTATATCAAAATATTCATATAGGTCATCCATATTCTTGAGAATATTATCTTTGAACATTTTCTTTAGACCATAAAGTTGGTCCATCAAGGGGATTGGCCTAGGAGAACTTGACACTGATAACTCAATAATTTATCCAAAGGTATTTCTAAATACTATTGTCATTACACATAATCAAATATGAAAGATTATGATTTTGTAGGTTACAAAAGTCTACATTATTTCCAGATGATCTTGCAAGTTACAATTACATTTTGCATATCTTATCATTTCTACAATGTTCAGGTTCAATCCCAAGGAACATAAATTTGATCCACAATTATTTCATAGACCAAATCATCCCTCAAACTATAAACTTATATTTTCTATATGAAGACAATTAAATTCTACATGACATCACACTTATTTCTTCATCATAATTCCCAAAACTAAATATCTTATCCTTTATATTTAATTTCATATATATTTTCATATATGGATACTATATACAATAAATTTGAATGCCACAATTAGAATCTCTCTCAAATCCCTTCTTAAAAAATATAAAATCCCATATATATTGAATTCCCACAATTAAAGTCTCTTTAAAATCCTTTGTTGGGAAAAATTACAATATCAAAAAATATTGTTAAAAACATATTTTAATTAATGTAAGATTGCTTCTAAACTTATTAATAAAAGAAACCCCAGCAAACATTGTTTTATTACTTGTTGTATGCCATATTATTGCAATGAGTTTTATTTTTTATTGTTTAATTAGTTATTAATAAGTTGGTTTTGAAAAATATCATCTTCAACTAAAATTCAGTCTCATTAAAGTGAACATGTAAAATATTTAACTTTATAAATTTTAAAACTTATTTCTTGTGAACATAATTGGCTAAAAAGTTTTGTATGTTATGGATGAATTTTTAGGAGAAATGAAGGTGAATTATTATTTTACCTTCTTTTTAGGAATGATTTTTACCTTGCTTCCATATGCATTATCTTATATAAGTTTGAATGCAAATAGGTAAATTATAGATAAATTAAACTAGCATATATATATTATTTTAATAATATATATAAAATACGCCCAAAGATATCCTTCTTGAGGCAACTATTTTTTAATCAAATTTTTAAAATTTGAATAGGCGCCTAAGATATATCTCAACGTATTTTATATATAATATTAAAATAATATATATATGCTAGTAGCAGTCGCGACGCAACATGTAATATCTTAAATAAATTATTTTTTATATTTATTATATATTTTATTATAAAATTATTATAATAATTAATATATTATAATATGATAGTTAATATGATTAGGGTTAGGATTAGGCCCCGGTTTAATTAGTTAGGTTAGGATTAGGATTAAGGTTAGCTAGTATTAGGCTAGGCTAGGATTAGACTAGGCTTTAGGATTTCAGCTTAGGGCTTCTAATCTAGGCTAGGCTAGGATTAGGCTTAGGTTAGTGCTAGTATTAGGCTAGGACATGATTAGGTTAGGTTAGGCTAGGGTTAGGCTAGGTTAGGTTAGGCTAGGATTACGACCAGCATCATGACTAGGTTAGGAAGATAGTTAGGTTAGGTTGTGGATCATTTAGGATAGGGTTGGGGCTTATTAATTTTGTTTCAGAGTTGTGGTTAGGATTAGGCTAGGGTTAGGCTTAGTGGTTAGCCAAGATTACAAGCAGGGCTAAGGTTAAGACTAGGTTAGGTTGTGATCAGGGCTAGGATGGGGTTAGGGGTTAGGTTTAGATTTTAACTTTTTAGGTTAGGGTTAGGGCCAGCATTGAGATTAGGTTAGAGTTAGGTTTAATTAGGTTAGGGTTAGGCTAGGGCTAGGATTGGGATTTGCCAGAGTTAGGTTTAATTAGGTTAGGTTAAGGTTAGGGTTTGGGCTAGGGCTAGAGTTAGCATTAGGTTAGGCTAGGCTAGGCTAGGTTTAGGGTTTAATTGCTTAGGATTAGGATGAGGGTTAGGTTAGGTTTAGGCTTAATTAGGTTAGGGCTTAGTTAGGGTTAGGATGATTAGGGTTAGGCTAGGCTAGGATTAGGTTAAAATTGGGATTAGCTGGGGTTATCATCATGAAGCATTTAGGGGCAGGCCAGGGTTAGTGCTAGAGTTGTGATTAGGTGAGGGTTAGGTTAGGTTAGGTTAGGTTAGGGTTAGGTTAGGTTAGGTTAGGTTAGGTAATGGCTATGGCTAAGGTTAGGTTAGGTTTATCATCACGGACTTAGATATTAGAGCTTTCATCACAAATAGGGATTAGGGTTAGGTTAGTATTAAGGTTAGGGTTAGAGTTATGGTTAGGGTTATAATTATGGTTAGGGTTAATATTAGGGTTAGGGTTATGGTTATGGTTAGGTCTTAATCCTAATCTTAATCTTAATCCTAACCCTAACCCTAATCCTAACCCTAACACTAACCCTAATCATAACCCTAACCCTAATCCCTATTTGTGATGATAACCCTAACCCCTAAACCCTAACCCTAACCATAAACCCTAAACTATAACACTAACCCTAACACTAATCACTATTCATGATGATAAACCTAACCCTAATCATAACCCTAACACTAACCCTAACCCTAACCCTAACCATTACCCTAACCCTAACCCTAACTATAATCCATATTCATTATGATAAACCTATTCATGATGATAACCCTAACCCTAACCATAACCATAACTATAATCATAACCCTAACCTTAATCCTAACCCTAACCCTAATCCTATTTGTGATGATAAAACTAACCCTAATCCTAAAACTAACACTAACCCTAACCCTAACCATAACCATAACCATAACCATAACCATAACTGTAATCCCTATTCATGATGATAAACCTAGTCATGATGATAACCTTAACCCTAACCATAACCCTAACCCTAATCCTATTTGTGATGATAAACCTATTCGTGATGATAAACCTAACCCTAATCTTATTCTTGATGATAATCTTATTTGTGATGATAAACCTATTCGCAATGATAACCCTAACCATAACCATAACCATAACCATAACCATAACCATAACCATAACCATAACCATAACCATAACCCTAATCCTAACACTAATCATAACCCTAATAATAACCCTAACCCTAACCCTAACGCTAACCTGAATCCCTATTCGTGATGATAACCCAAACCCTAATCCTAATTTTAACTCTAACCCTAACCAAATTACTATATTTTATCATTTATAAACCTATCCCTAACCATAACAATAACCATAACCCTAACCCTAACCCTAATCCCTATTTGTGATGATAATCCCAACCCTAGTACTACCCTAACCCTAATCACAATTTGTGATTATAATCCCAATGCTAACCATAACCATAACCCTAACCCTAATCCCAACCCTAACCATAACCATAACCCTAATCCCAATCCTAAACCTAAACATAACCCTAACCCTAATCCCAATTTTAACTCTAACCCTAACCAAATTACTATATTTTATCATTTATAAACCTATCCCTAGCCATAACCATAATCGTAACCCTAACCCCTATTCGTGATGATAACCCCAACCCTAATACTAACCCTAACCCTAACCCTAATCGCTATTCATGATGATAAACCTATTCGTGATAATAACCCTAACCATAACCATAACTGTAACCCTAACCATAATCCATATTCGTGATGATAAACCTATTCATGATAATAACCCTAACCATAACTATAACCCTAACCCTAAACATAACCCTAATCCATATCCGTGATGATAAATATGCTCTTGTAGACAATCTCACATAAAAAAATTGTCACACTACCTTGACATGTCAAAGGAGATAAAGGATCTACTAACTAAATATGTAGACAAAATATCCAATATTTTGTGTGCTTGCCAGTTGTCTAATTGTAACTGCCATTTCTTTTTTATGTACTTAGGTCTTTTGATCCCTTGATGTGACTGATAGAATGCCTCTCAGCGTAATAATGATAATAATAATAATAAATAAATGTTTTATTAAAAATATTAATTGTTTATTATTTAATTTTCAAATTTAAAAATTTAAAATTTAAATTTATGTTGTCATTATTATGAACCAACTTATTGAATAGTTTTTTGTTCCATTAAGCTAGAATATAAGCATGCAACCACTTTATCTCATTGAACTAAAATTAATACTTATTAATATTAATGTGTCATATAATTATTATGTCAATTTATATTAATATATTAACATTTACAAATATTGTTGGATTGACATTGATTTTTCATTGATGTCACTAGCTCAAAGGTTGCATTATTATATCATTGATGTCAAAAGTAGTAAAGATTTCATATTTCGTGACGTCCAAATTTGGAGTCGATGGTGTTGTTATTCATTGTTACAAGGTCCTTGTTGCTATGATGTAATCTCATGCTTATTCATGCAATGTGCAAAACAGAGGATGCAAAAATTGAGCAAAGATTGCTTTTTATTCACAAGGAAATATGTTGATGTTGATGTGGCTTATCCAAAGATTAAAGTTGCTTATGAGGGTTGCTTTGCAAAGGTTTGAATCAAAATTACCTCATTTAAAGTTTTTGTGCTTCCTTATTGGTAAGAATTGTCATTGCATTTGAAAAGGGTTGATTCAATCTCATATTTCAAAGGTATATTTGAAAACCCTAAAGATCTAGGGTTTAGGGCATGTGATGATTTCTAATACAAGTCTTCATATTTTTTAAGCCGATTTATTATCATTGGTGAAAACATTGTTTAAGTGTCTATCTAAGATTTATTTTTAACAACCAATGATTAGTCTTTAAAGAAGGTTCGCGTAGGTATATTTGATAAAATATCCTGTGAAACATTCTTATAGCTTCCATTGAGTCTTGGTAGGTTAAGAATAGTTTTTCAACTGTCTAATTTAGAATGTTGAAAAAAAGAGCATAGCAATGCATTCAAAGGTTTTTTTTGTCCAACAAATGAGATGTGAGTTTTTTGGCCAAATTATTAAAGTTTCATTATGGTAGTATGGTTGTGTTAAGTTAATGCACAATGAAAGAAACTAAAATATCAGTATTTTCATAAGGATGAGGTTCAAAGTTGTTGAGGGTTTGTGATTACATTGTATGGAAAAAGAATTGAATCGTGACATTATACAACACCATTATATTGTTGTATTCTTGAAGCAAATTCTCCATGTGTATACCAGTGTGATGTGCAAATTATATATGTGATTGAGTTAGTATCAAGTGTTGAGCATCATGAAAGAGATTTTTAATATTTTATAGCATGCTTCCTTGTTGTTCATGAAAAATAAGAAGGTTTTGAATAATTGTGCATAAAAGGCTTGCTTGTGCCTTTATATGTTAGCGCACATAAGTTGTACTTACTTTACATGAGCAGGAGTAGTTTGGAAAGTCATAAAGACTTCACTTATGTCTGATATCTTTTGTGTCTAATATTACCTAAGTGTATGCAGTCTTGATCTTGTTCTTTGTCTTGTTGAAATAAGGAACATGATTAAGTAAAGTCCTTTTGTGGTCTTCTAAGAGAGTTTTTATCAAGAGTTTTGATGTGTTCAGAGGATTGAAGAATTCTTGATCATATAAGCACTAGTTGGAGTCTTGTTAGTAGTTTTTTAGAGATTATCATTCATGTATGTAGGGTGATTGGTCATTGCTTATATTATTTTGTTCATTGTGTAGAGGAGTTTTGTGGAGAGATAAGAACTTATCCTATCTCTATCTTTCATTGGAGGAACTTTTTACTATTGGAGAGTTAAGGAGATATTCTTGTAATCTTCCTTCATTCTTTTTGATGTTGTAAATTTTTTTTCAATGAAACATAAGAGTTTGTGAGTCAAGGTGTTGAAGCACTGCGTTGTTGGTGCATATTGTAATAGGGTAACCCTCTGAAATACTATTTTTTTCATGGGCTATTGGTCATTAAGACCATGGAGGTTTTTCTAGTGAGGCTATAACTAATGAGGCTTCTTGTTTAAACCAGTGAGGTTATAACTAGTGAGGTTTCTTAGTTAGCCAGTGAGGCTATAAAACTAGCCAATGAGGCTCCGTAATCAATGATATTTTATTAAGCAATGAGGCAATCTTTTCTAAGTGGTTTTTTCTCCCTGTAAAGGGTTTTCCACTCATAAACATTGTGTTATGGTGTCTTCAGCTTTTGTGATCTTCTTATGTTCTTTATGTTCATTCAAGTTAGATAGATTTGCATGCATAATGCTACACTTGATAATTGAACTGTTATAAAACTTGCATTCTACATGTTCAAAGTTAGGAAAGATTAATTTAAGTTCATTTTAATCTATCATACCACTAATTCACCCCCCACCCTCTCAATGGTATTGTACTCCAACAAGTGGTATCAAATCCAAACCCTTGCACAAATTTTAACCAACTTAAGGGTTCCTGGTACTTGAGTACAATGGGCAAGAGGTATAGAAATAAAGTTTCTAAAAAGGAGAAAGATATGCATCAAAAGAAAATTCTATTACAAAACTTGATGATGTTTCTAATGTTCTTGGTTCTAAATAATTTCATGCAGGAATGTTTGATGCAAAAAGAGATGTGTTACACTTTGTGGAAGTTGAAAATGAGTCATATGATGAAAATGATGAAGAGGAAGCACAAGTTTATCTGGAACATGAATTGATTATTGCCTTAGATGAATTGAAGAAAGAAAGAAGAGAAAAAGAAGAACATAAGATGAAGTATGAAGAATCTAATCAACTTGTTGATGAACTAAAGAAGTGTGTAGAATCTAATCAGATTATTGAGAAACTAAAGGTTCAATTGGAAGAATCTAGAAAAGTGGAAGAAGCCACTTACAAGAAGTTTCAAACCAAAGTAGAAGATTGCCAAAAGCTGGAGGCTAAAATGTTGTCCCTAAAAGAGCAATTAGAGAAGGTAAAACTAGATTTAATGAGACAACAGATATGAGACTGACAAGGAGAATCAAGTTTTACTTTCAAAATGCCTAAAGATCATAATATTTATGAAGATGGATGCAGAAGAATTCATGATCCCAAACAAAGTCTGAGAAAAAGGTTATCAACAAGACAAATTATGTACAATTATTCTTGTTTCCATGGTTATTGTTACTCTTATAATGATTATGGACATAAAGCAATTGATTGTAGAAGGATTCAATCTGCATTTTATAGAAATATGAATGTAGTTTGTTATAGATGTACCAACTTTGGACATATAGCACAATTTTGTAGAAGAAGTTTAGTGAGTCCACCTAATCATGATAAGAGGGAAAACATGTCAAACAAGAAAAAAGAAGAGTTTGAAAAAGCTTGGAAAAGGAAAGATCCTAAGAAATTTTGGAGGAGGAAACATGAACAAAAACAGAAAGAACCTAATCTTGTGCATGTTGCACAAAAGATTCTCATAATTGTTTAAAGGATAGCATAAATTGAGGGGGATTTGGTCTTATGTCATATTGCACAAACCCCATAGTCAATAGCTAAGAGTTTTCATCAAGAGGAAAATAAAGGAGTGTTTCATTATAAGATGGACAATGGAGTGTGCATAGTGAATGTTTATTTTTTGTCTTATGGATAGTGTGGCTTATATCTCTTGTTGTTTGTTGAGCTAGTGCTTTATTGATTTCATACAGTTCTATCCATGATGTTGATTCAAAGTGAAGGTTTTTTGTTCATACGTAGTTGTCAAAGTTGACAGAGTATGGTTGGTTCATGCTTAATACTGAGGTATTTCTTGCTTGCTCCAAGGATTTTAGGTATTTCTTGCTTGCTCCAAGGATTTTCAGTATTGGTGGTGTCTTTAGTAAACTTGATCAAATGTTCTTTCAACGAATGTTTTTCAATCTGCTTCATCTCAGTGATAGCTCAAATCACAATGATTTTAATTGAGATTGATATCTCATTAATGGAAATGAGGTTGTACATCTGTCATAGTGTGTTTCTAATTGGCAAAATATAGTTCTTTTGTGAGTGCTCAGTAGTTTGTGTGCATGGTCTTTGAGTATGAGACAGTCATACAATGCACACAAAGTGGATAATGGCATCATGAGTTCATATGCTTCTAATAGTGGTTGCTTGTGTTTATTGGGTTGAGAATTTTCTTTATGCTAATAGATAAGTGTATGATAGTGGATCAATACAAGGCCTGTGCATTGGAGTATGAAGTGTTTTTACATGTCCAATTTGCATAATGTTCAGTAATTTTTGCTTCAGTGCTAGGTGGAGATCTCTTTGTGGTTACTATCTCTTCACTTACTTGTGTCTATGGTTATATTCTTCATGTGATTTACAATTGACAGTGATACTCAAGCATTTTTCTTCACCATTTTTGATAGAAGTTGATAGAGTGGCAGCATCATGTGGATTACATTGTGGCATATGAAGAATACTTTCTCATTTCCCTTGTTTCAATGGATGATGTGTGATATGTGTGTTTGACTAAATGGGTTATGAGTGCTATTATCAGTCCACACTTGGAAATATAATGTCTTGCATCATGAGTTCAGTGAGGTGATATTCTTCATGAGATACCAAGAATAACATGACAACATATTGTTGCATAGACAAGACTGTGATACTGAAATGGATAGTAAACTTCAAAACAGTGCATAGTGATTGCATTTCGAGATAGTGTTCTTAACTGTAGAGATTTATTTTCTTGCTTGACAATGACCATTGCTTGGTCAGTTTACTTGTTTACTTGGATAGAGAATTTCTTGGCTATACAGTGACTCACAGTGTAAAGACAATGAGAATAACCATTGATGATGAAAGTTTGACATTTCTTTGATGTGCCCCTGGACATAGTACACTTTTTTGATTTGATAATACAGTACATGAGTTTTATTGGATTGGTAATATACTTGATGACAAGTGTGTGTGTGTGAAATGTGGAAAGTTAGTATCAACACAAACCTTAATGAAACGAATTATATCAAAGATTCAAAGCAAAGAAGCTACTCTAATTTGCAACAAAATAAATCTTTTGAGAACGTCTCATTGTCCTCTATTCTTAAATATTCCTTTAACCCTTTGGCCCTTAGATTTCTATGTGCACAAAGGCTATTATAATGACACTTAAGAAACGAGATTAGTATTCAACATACAAGCCAATTGAATTCCTACATGCAACTATACGATGGAAAGGATAATGGATACTATGATGAATGGACAAACGGTGGTGGATACCATGGTAGTGATCTATATGATTCTACATATGTTCAAATGAAAACTATGGAAAACTAAAATGATACTACATATGCTCAAATGCTAATCTAAAATGTAACTATGATGCAAAGGATGACATAAAATGCAACTATGAAGCAAAGTGTTAGTCTAAGATTTAACTATGATGTAAAACATGATATAAAATGTAACTATAAGAATCCATAATGCTCTCAAGCTCAAATGATATTCCTACATGATAGCTCTATTCAAACGTGGATGCAAAATACAATGCCAAAGGGTTTTATTTATAGCCTTTTCCAAGCATCTGGTGAGGTGGTAACGATCAACGGTCCAAATTTGAACAAGAAGGATGAACGGTGGAGATGGAGAGAGTCAAGATGTTGTCCCCTTGACCAAAGACAACATGCCATTTGCATGAAAGAATCTCTTGACCAATGGGAAACATGCCATTTGGATGGAAGACTCAAGTGTGGGAAGAAAATACCACGTGTTTGAAAATTGGTGGAAGTGTGTGAGGAATAAGTCATGTGCTTTTAAAATTGGTTGAAGATAATTCTAATTAAAAATTAGAATTATTTAACTTCATGTGACCTTGGTGAGGTGGCACAAAAAAATTTAGACATGTGCTTGAATTCCTAATCGAGATTAGTGAAGATTAATTAAATAAAACAAGCTTATGGAAATTTGTTTATTTAATTAAATTAGAAGAATATGACTTTAGATTTGGAGAATTAGAGAAGGGTGAACAATATAAATAAATTAAGAATTTATTTATACGTAGTTGAATATTAATTAAATAACTGGTATTTAATTAATTAAATGCCATGACCATTTTTAGGTGTATACATTTTTCCCCTCTTTGAAGTAATGTGTTTACACGTTGCTTCAAAGAAAAATTTGATATCGATGCTAAGAAAATTTTCGATGCCCCAGATGTTGATATTTAGGTACTAACGGATATATGCCCCCTCGAGAGATAAATCAGTGAATTTTGCAATTTTGATGATTTGTCGATGATTTGATGATTTTGCAATGATGTGATGATGATGCAACATTAAACCAATGATACTTTGATAACAGACATGATTTATCTCTCAAAATTTTATTCCAAGCTTGCTCCTTTAATAGTTTTGATTAGTTAAAGCCCATTTTTGGTAAAAAAAGAAATAAATCCCACCATAATTCCCTCCATTAACCTTTAAAAAGGTAAAAAGTGGGAAAAGTGAATTCATTTGCACATTGGGATTTTGGAGAATTTGGAGAGTGGAGAGCTAGAGGAAGATGGTGATCCCATATCACAAGCATTGTTTCGAGCGTGTTCGTCGCTGTGGTCGCCTTACTGCAGCTAGACCTCCGGTACACATTACGAGAAACCTCCTTTAGTAATTTTCTTGCCTTTTGTTGGTGTTTTGAACTTGGTAGATAGGTGTTGTAGGCCATTTAAAGTCATTTTTGCACTTTTGGAGGGTATTTTTGCTCTTTTGGAGTCATTTTTGGGTATTTCTAAGATTTTTGGCACATCTTGTGCCTGAAATGGTGCATTTTGCTCATTCTGTCACACATTTTGCTGGTCTTTTGGCACATTTTCTAGCCCTTATTTCATGTTTTAGCCTGTTTTAGCACATTTTTCCCCTGAAATGGCATATTTTGTTGATTTTGTGGCGCATTTGGGGTCCTAAATTGCACATTTTTCTATCTTAGGGGTGTTTTAAGGGTTTGTCCTTGATGATTTCTAATGATTTTCCTTGTTGTTTTGCCTGTATGATGATGTGTGATTGATTAAAGACCTCTTGATTTTGGAAATGTGTGTTGATTATGTCAAATGTTGTGTTGTTGATGTTTGTGGATGCTTGTTTAATGTTCATGAATCATGTCATTCATTGCATTGTGATGTTCAATGATGCTTTGATTGATTTTAGTCTGATTGTGTGATTTTTGTTGCTTGATTGATGTTCGATAAGATGGTTGATGATTTGATCTCATGATAGGTGAGATTCAAATGATAGGATAACCTGATGATGTAGTGACCTCATGATAGGTGAGAATAAATGATAGGATTGATGATGTTTCAGCCTCATGATAGGTGAGGATCAATGATAGGACTAATGCTTGATCGACCTCATGATAGGTGAGGATCGATGGTAGGACTAATTCTTGATCAACCTCATGATAGGTGAGGATCGATAATAGTACTAATGATTCATTGACCTCATGATAGGTGAGGTTTGATGATAGATTCATTCATGATTGTCACGATTAACTTGATGATCTTGATTAAACATGATTTGATTGACTGATGATCTTGATTGAACATGATTTGATTGACTAATGATCTTGAATTGATAGATTGACTGATGATCTTGAATTTATAGATTGACCAATGATCTAAATTTGATAGATTGATTGATGTAATGTTGATTTATTTGACATGATATGACTAGGAGGACCTTGATGTTCTTCAGTCTTGGGAGCATTTCCCAAAGACGTGGGATATGATTCATCAGTTGACATAGGCTGATTTAGATATTATCACATTTTGTGGTTTGACATCATTGTTAGATATACCCTAGTATAGGATTAAAAGGGGTTTGCTGACTGCTTTGGTGGAGAGGTGGCATAGTGACCACAATACCTTTCATCTAGCTACTGGGGAGATGAAAATTACTCCTGAGGATGTGTATCATATCTTGCAGATTACAGTGGTTGGCAAGATAGTTGTGTATGACAAAGGAGAGCAAGGCGTGATCAAGGCCTTGCATAGGATCTTCCGATATGATCATGTTTCAAGATATTCGGTCCCCTGGCAGGACATGATCAGGAGATATGACCCTCTACCATGTGTTTTGTCCAGGTTCATTGGCAGATTCCTTTGTCTTGACCACAGGTCAAAGGGGTTATCAGTCGACTAGGGTTGGATATTGGAGTGTATGATGTTGGAGGGGACCAGATATGCATGGGGTTCATGTATGTTAGCCCATTTATATCATGATGTGTACCAAGTTGTTTATTGTGTGGGGCGATTCTCTCTTTTGGAGTTACGTTGTTACAGATATGGGCGTGGGAGCATATAGTGATCACTCGGCCAGTGGGAGATAGACAGTGACTAACGGGTAGACCTTATGTGTTCAATTACACTAGTCCCTTTGTTCAACATAAGCTGGGAAAATTAGAGTATTGGAGATGTGCCTTAGATGATTTGGAGACTATGACATGGTACCCTTACTTGGATTATGAGGTGTGGCTAGAGGATCAGATGGAGATGACATACATGCTGCTAGCACGATACTTGATGGGACAGAAACGTTATATGATCAAGAGATATTTGTATCTATGGGTTTGTCGTCAGTTTGGACGAGTTCAAGGGATGCCTCAAGGGGTTTCCCATTATGCACGGTGGCAACAAGATGTGATCGAGTGGGGTCCTACTATTTCATATAATGTGGCTCATACTGAGTATTATACATTAGTGCTAGTTGTGTGGGATTATGCTCCACAGGTTGCGGATGCAGGGATGACAAAGAATTATTCTGAGTATTTCTACACACATCCCTTTCTGAGATTATCAAGTCCTGATGAGCTAGTTCCTCCATTTGATGATGATGACAGGGCATCGCCTTAGGCACTGAGATACAAGGGGGATGGAGAGGAGGAGGAGATTGATAGGGGGATGAAAGGGATGATGATGGAGCTAAGGGTGGTGGTAGTGGCGATGATGGTGGTGGTGGTGGTAGCTCAGGTGCAGGGACATCATGTGCAGTTGGTAGTCACATTCTAGATTTTGCAGTTCTTAGATGTAGGAGGAGTACTACCATACCTCAGTCGGTGATTCCTAGGATTTAGATTGGATTCCCCTCTCATCAGCAACAAGTGTAGATAGAGGTCTTACAGGCACATATTCAGACTCTTTAGGGTGCGTTAGTGCAGGCTCAAGCACAGGTTCAGACACTGACAACTAAGAGAGATGCAAATAGGCAACAAGTACAGTAGGTACAGGCACAGGTTGAGACTCTTTAGGGTCAATTAGTGCAGGCTCAAGCATAGGTTTAGACACTGACAGCTAAGAGAGATGCACATAGGTAGCAGGTATAGGCATAGGTTTTCATACTTACTATAGAGAGGGATGCCATGAGATGACAAGAAAAGTAGGTTGAGGCCATTACTAAGAGATTACAGTAGGCTGTAGCAGCTATTAGTACATCTGATTATTTTAGAGAGATTCGGCACACTACTCAGCAGTCTCAGTTTTACAAGGGTAAATATCATGAGGTGGTTCCTCCTGAGTGATGAGAGAGCTTTGTACAGTCTCGATCTAGCAGGTCTCAGTCTCGGATTGTTAGCATGGGTGTTACACAGCCATTGCCTAGAGATAGGAGAGATCCTGGTGCAGGTCCGTCAGGTGGAGGAGGTACTGGTTCTATGATGCCAACACCATCCAGGAGGAGCACGACATAGCTCTGGTTGGGATAGCATATTTTGATGTACTTTGGACATGATGTATACTCTATTGTTACATTGATGATGTACTTCTTGTTTTCAGACTTTACGATACAATGCTATTTTTGATATTGATCTATCTCATCATATTTTTGGATATCCTTGTACACTTTGACATTGTGATTTTTGTGGTTATATGATATGCAACGATGATTATGATCTATGTGTGGATATGATGATAGATGTCTATGATGCATTTAATTTCCATGTTATGATGATGATTATGATATGCATTTAATTTCTAGGTGATGATGTGGATGATATGTTATGTGATGGATTTTATTTTTGTACTTTTTTTATGCAAATAAATGATGTAATGAATGAATGACTGTGTATATGAAATGATTGTGTGATGGTACCTAATTCTATGAGAATGTATGCAATGATGATATGATATGATAATGCAATGATGGATGATTCTATATGCTTTATGGATTTATGCAAATGATTTTTTAGGCTATGTGAAATGGATTTGATTATGCAATAATGATATGTGATGAAATGTGATGTTCATATTGATTATGTATGGATGCGATGATAATGAGATATAATGATTATGTAAATGTGTGATGTTTTGTAATGATGAATTATGATTATGCAGATGATTTTGTTCTAAGGTCTTAAGCTTAAATGAGTGAATCTATCCACCTTCCAAGAGTTGTGGGAAGGTTGCCATCAGTTGATTCTTTGTTAAATTAAACTTTCACAAAACCTAACATATTTCCCAATTCTTTTAGAAATCTGAAGAGACTCACTCATTTAAGCTTAGTGAACCACTTTCCTACTACCACTATATGAAATTATTTTGATTATGTAAATGAGATTGGATGCATGTCATTTTGTGTTTTCTAATGCAAATATTATGATGTGATGAATGGGTGGATGAACAATGTTGTAATGTTTTCTACTATATGCAAATGATGATACAAGTGATGTGTAACTATATGAAAATGATGTTTTTTTGTCAATGTAAAGTCTACTCAATCCCTTAATGCAAGAGATAACATCATTGTTGTAGCTTTGGAAATCCCATAAATATAGATGCAATCTAATCTAACCATGCATATCTCATATGCAAAAGTTGTCATTCATAACAGTTGATTTTTCGTACTTTTTATCATCATTGGGCCTTTAAAATGTTGAAAGTGAGTACAAGCATCAATGGTATATTTAGACCATGATGACCTGAGTACTACTTCCATGATGTTTGATAGTGCAAGTTAACACAAGCATCTAAGTATAATTAAACTGAGATGACCTGAGTATTGCTTGCATAAATAGACAAGAGTTAACCATTTTCCTATGCAAATTTGGAATGTCAGTAGTGATACTTTGTAGAGCACATCCTGTGACAATTTGCATGGTAATAATGATCAACTCACATATAGCAGACAAAGAAAAATCATATTCTTTCCTAGATCCTCTAGTTTGATACATCATCAAGGGGCTCCAAAGATATGATAACAAAAATCAAAGTACAAAAATTAAACATTTGAGTGTGACATGATAAACCCATGATTTAGAAGGAACATCATCCATTTGAAGTTTGCTCTTGATTT